>CAUYON010007052.1:0-11790 GCA_963573935.1 Arctocebus calabarensis
GGTTTGAACCTACCACCTTCAGTATATGGGGCTGGTGCCCTACTCGATGAGCCACAGGCGCCACCCTGTGGGATAAATTTTCATTTGAACTTGCTTTCATATTATTTTTCCCCACTCTAAAAAAGGGTAAGGACTGAAATAAAAGTTCTCATTAGGAAAGACATCTAGTTAGTGTTACTGCTTAGTGAAAGTCTCGTTGGACTCACTTAAAACCAGAGCCTTCTTGTTAATTTAATATTGTGCCTTCTATGTTTGTGTTTGGTGACATTTTCTTTTTATAAAGCAATTAAGCATTTGGTGGTAATCGTTCCCATGGATACTGTAAATTCCATTTTCTTAGGAAAACACAACTTCTTGCATTTTAATACTATAGGTACAGTATAATTGATTTTCATGCTTAGGAATTTGAGGCAAACAGTAGACAGACCCCTATAACCTGGAACCTCATAGGTGGAACCGTCTAGGACTACCAAAGGCATTGTTTAAAGTCCAGGGAGGGATGAATATTACAGGATTGTCATTTCAGTGTGCAGGACGGGGTACTCTTTCAACCCCAACCAGGAATCTGCTCCAGTTCCCAAGTTCCCTCCTTGAGTAGTTCAATAAAAACAAGACTCCAGATAATATGGCCAATGTGAGTGCGAGAAGTTTATTAAGAAGTCTCTACTCTTTGGTGTGTGAACATGGAAAGGTTTCATTTCCCAAGAACTGTGCCCAGGAGACTCCCTTTATCTACCAGAATCCCTTAATGACAGCTTGATTCTGCAAGTTATTCGTGTTATTGAAAGAGTTCCATTTTGGTTTAATAAGACTTGGTCTTGTTCGTTTTAAGCCTGCAATTTCATATTCTATTCAAAAGCCTTAAACATCTGAACCCCAGCACTGGCATCAGCAACCCTGTGCCTCATCCCTGGTCCCCTGCCTATTGTCCTGACCGCTGCCTGCTGCAGAGGGGATGACAGGAAAGAAGTCAGCATGAGCTCCTATAACCTCGTGATCACCAGTCCACTTAAGGCTGGCTCTCTGCCTGCTGTGACCTGAATGTGACCCCAATGCAACAGCCTTGAGAGGTGGGAGCTGTATGGGGTGCTTAGGTCATGAGGGTTCTTCCCTGGAGAGTGAATGAATGCCATCACCATGGGAGTGGGCACGTCATTACAAGAGTGATCTGTCATTAAAACAGTCAACCCTCAGTCTCACATGCACTCTCTTCACCAACTGACACAGTAGGAAGGCCCACGCCAGATGAGGCCCCTCAGTCTGGGACTTCCAGGCTCCAGAACCATGAGCCAAATAAACTCCCATTCCTTACAAACTTCCCCGCCTGGGGTATTTTGTCCTAGCAAGAGAGACTGGACCAAGGCACTGGGTATGCAGAAGTTTGTGCCAAAGGAACCTCTACATCCCCACCTTGCTCAGACTTCTCTCTCTCTGATCTCTCAGAGATCTCTCTCTCTCTCTCCCTTCTCTCACTCCCTCTCTCAGCCTCTGCCTGTCACCCCGGAATCACCTCTCAGCTTATCACCCCCATTTTCCCACTCCCGGAAGCTAGCATTTTTGGTGGCTGCTATCATTTGGAAGGCTGTTTCTTAAAATTCATATATTGAAACCTGAGACCAAGCACAATAGAGGAGGGGCCTTGAGGAGGCGATTAGTCCTGAGGGCTCTCCCCTCACAAGTGGATTAATGATCGTGTAAGAGGAGTGCACGGGAGCTAGTCATTCCTTTTTGCCTTCCTTCTCTTCCTCATGTGAGGACACAGCATCTGTCCCCTCCAGAGGATGCAGCAACCAGGGCTACCTTAGAAGTAGAGACCAGGCCCTCCCCAGACGCTGCCCTTACCAGGACCTTGATCTTGGATTAGGCAACCTCCAAAACTGTGAGAAATAAATTCCCATTCCTTATAAATTACCCAGCCTCGGCTATTCTGTTATAGCAGCCAAGCAGACTGAATCAGTGGTAACAGTGTGTTAGGGAGAGCAGTTACCAAAGCCTTCTGCAATGTCCCTCGCACCCAGTTGGAACTCTGGGCCAAGCCAAATAGTGGGGATGCAGGTAGCCCCCACCTGGATGCCTCGCTCCCTCTCCCCAGCTCCCTTCTCTCTACCCCAGCAGCAAAGACCCCATATGGAGTGGGGTAGGAGAGATTCAGGGTCCTGAAATCCTATAAAAAGTCCTGAGCTGAGTCCTCAGTTCTCCCTAGAAAAGGGAGAGGAAGGGCCTACCCCTTCTATACAGCCTCATCTGACTGTGCCTGGGAAACTGAGTCACTCCATTCTCAGAGGTTCGGGGCTTTCCCTTCCCCATCACTCTGGGCAGGGAGGGCTCTCCAGGGAGTACCCCCTTCCTGGGCTGGGGGCCGTCTCACTAGGGATCAGGATGCATGTGGACCAAGGCCAGCACGGTATTTCTTGGAATGTGGCTTCAGGACCAGTGGCCCTGGAATTACCTGGGAACTTGTTAGAAATGCCTGTGTTGGGGGCCCAGCCCAGACCTACCCACTCAGAAATTTGGGGATGTTGGCCTAGCGACCCGAGTTTAACAAGCCCCCCAGGTGATCCTGATGGGTTCTGAGGCACTAGAAACACTGGCACAGGGTGCGAACCGCTGTCCATAATTTTCCAGCCATCACTATGAGCCTGTACTTCCCACTTTGTCAGATTTCAGTCTCTAAGCCGTTTAAGAGACTTTCTAAGCTCGTCCAGTGGCTTATTGTAGCGTGTGGAACCACAGCCTCTAAACTGGAGGAGTGGGGCTCTCTAGTGATCGCCAGTGGAGCCATTGCCATAGTGGGAGAACTCAGCAGTCTGAACAGAATTATTGGTGTCCCTCAAGCCAAGTACCCACTGGCTCTGAAGGTCACGGCCTGGCCCACCCAAACAATAGAATCTGAGGGAAGGTCCCTGGACAGGGGCATAGAAGTGAAGCTGGCTAGCCTTGGATGTCAAATGCCCACAAGGTTATTTTTAAGAAGAGAGAAAGAAACCTTGGTCTGGTAAGGAAATTGATCATGTAAACCATAACATTGATTTGGCTTTAAATTCACATTACAGGGAAGGATAGAAACACCCAGAGTTTAAACGAGTTGTTCAAGGTCACTTGGCCAGAGTGATGCTTCTGAAGAACCTGGGATTCGTGGGATTTCTGGCACCTGCTCCTTCATCCCCAGAAGCCTTTGTCTTAAGAAAAAAGCAAACCAAATCCTTCTAAACTGTTTTCTAATGTGTGAACTGTCCATATGTATGTTGCAGATAAGCAAATTTAGGGTGTAGCTGCTAACAGGGACACCTATACTGACTAAAGGGAGGGTGTTTGGGTTTTGGGGGGGTTTCTTTTTGTTTTGAGACAGAGTGTTGCTTTGTCACCTGGGCTACAGAGCAGCGTCATGATCACAGTTCACTGCATCCTCCAACTCCTGAGCTCAAGTAACTCTCCTACCTCAGCCTCTTGAGGTGCTCAGATTACAGGCATGAGCCATGCACCAGCCAAGGTTTTGCACTTTGAAACTTTCATGGTGCCCCACTAACCTGAGGTTGTGCGTGGCTGTTGGGTCAGCTCAAGCTCCCATAACAAAAATACCACAGCTAGGTGGCTTCAACAACAGAAATTTATATTCTCACCGTTCTGGAGGCTAGAAGTCCAAGGTGAAGGTGTTGGCAGGGTTGTTTCTGGTGAGGCCTGTCTCCTTGTTGCAGACGGGCCTCCCTGCTGTGCCCACACATGGCCTTTCCTCCGTGCATACACATTTCTGTGTCAGATGCTCTTTTCCCGTAAGGACATCAGTCCTTTTGGATTAGGACTCATCTTTCTGATTCCTTTAAATTTCATTATCTGTTGAAAAGCCCTGTTTCCAAATGTAGTCACGTGGGGTTTAGGATTTCAACATAGAAATTTTGAGGGGACACAATTCAGTCCATGACAGTAGCTGAGGGGATAAAGACCAGGTTCACATTCCCTAACTAAGCCCCCACTACACCCTGTAGGCTAAGTTTGATATCCCTTTATCCAAAAAATTTAAAAATCAGCTGGGCATGGTGGCAGGCACCTATAGTTCTAGATACTCAGGAAGCTGAGGTAAAAGGATGGCTTGAGCCCAGAAGTTCAAGTCTGCAGTGAGTTCTGCTGACACCACTGCACTCGTCACTCTGCCGTTGCCCTTCAAAGCAATTGATGCAATTACAGTTATGTACTTACTTGTGCAAATGTTCATTTTCTCGTCTGCTGCTTGCATTAGATGACAACTTTCAGGGGCCATGTCTACTTTGTTCCCTGCTATGCTTCCAGCATCTGGCAAAGTACCCAGCACCTAGTAGGTACTCCACAAATACTTTTGGAACTAATTAATCACTTAATGCTTAACTTATTTGTTCAAAGAAGCCAGGGAATTTTCCTCAGCAACCTTTGGGTTGGATGCAATTAAAAAGCACAAACAGAATTTTTTTTTAAATCAACAAGCGTAGTTTTCCAATAACTTCAGCAGGTCCAGCATCCAGCCAGGCCCATCTTCTGTTGCTGACAAATGCCCAAGTGATGGATGACTTGAGATCCGGGACAGCAAGTACAGGATCAATGATTCTGTAATTGGATGTTGAAGGCAGAGCATCGAAGGACAATCTCAGTTTGGGAGGAGGGTGGGCCAGCAGTGGTGATGACAGAACAGTGCAAAGCACAGGGGGTTGGACAGCTGTGGGGACCTGAGTGTGACACTGGGGACATGTCCTCCCACAGTACTCTGCCCTTTCTTACAAGGCCAGCTGCCATGTGCAGTCCTGGCACATCTACCTCTATGTCCAATTTCTAAGCAGGATTAGATTTTTTTCAGCTATGCACCCCTGGACAGGCAGATATCAACTGACAAGCCTTCCTTATTTCCAACAGGGCTTCCTGCTTTCATTTTAGCTCCTCCCTAAATGCGTCTCTGAAACATAATCCTACAATTCAAGCCAGACACACTGGCTCGCACCTGTAGTCCCAGCATTTTGGAAGGCCGAGGTGGGAGGGCTGCTTGAGGTTAGGTGTTCAAGACCAGCCTGAGCAAGAGCAAGACTTCAATTCTACAAAAAATAGAAAAATCAGCTGGGTGTGATGGGGCTGCAGTCTCTGCTATTTGGGAGGCTGAGGTGGGAGGATTGCTTGAGACTACAGTGAGCTATGATTGCCCCACTGCACTGTAGCCTGGGTACACACAACAGAGCAAGTTCCTGTCTATTAAAAAAAAAATTAAAAACTAAATTCATTTTACAAAATAAAATAGGACATAATTCCAATGGAGTGATTTCTTTAACATTTTGGTCAATCCCAACCTCAACATACACATGACAAAATTTTCGAAGTAGAGAACAACCCTTGGAATTTTCCAGTCCAAACATTTCCATCATCCTGCTGCTCAAAGTGTGGTCTGAGAACCAGCAGCATCAGCAGCACTGGGGGGGTCTGTTAGAAAGGTAGCGTCCCGGGGCGGCATCTGTGGCTCAAAGGTATAGGGTGGTGGGTTCAAACCCAGCCTCACCCAAAAAAAAAATTATAGAAAGGAAGCATCCCAGGCCCCCGCCCAGGCCTGCAGAATCAGAACACGCATTTCAACGAGCTCTCCAGGGAAGTCATGGAACCTTTGAGACATACTAACCTAGAACAACTTCACTGGAAATCGCCCCCAAATGCAGTTTCTGCTAATGACTACATGGTGGAATGTCACCCCTCCCTGCAGGGGTGACCTCAGGCAGCAGATGTTACATACATCACCCCAGTATAAACTCAGAATTGCTGGAGTCCAAGACCGCCCAAATTTCTCTTCTCATAAAAGAACCCCGGGAGCTATCTTATAATAATACTACTAAGTTCAGATATCACCTAAGTCTCCCTTTTTAGAGCCGAAAAAGAAGTTTGACCCAGAAGTACTGAGTGTTTTGGGATGGCACACCAAGGGATATTGCCCCAAACAATGCTAACTTTACCCAGAATGATTTAACGTTTTTAACTCATGTTCCTTCATTTCTTACTAATGTTCTCACTTTTCACACTGCGGCTAGTGTGGGGACTCTGAAAGGTGAAATATACAGTTAACTCTGAAAGGTGAAATATACAGTTAGTGAAGAGCAAATGCAGTTGTGTGATGGAATAATGACTTCCAAACTCTCACAGCCTAGTTTTCAAAGCACTTTCCTGCTTAACAATCCTGGGATTCAGAGACAGCTGCAATTAGCATATGCACTGTCACAGATAAGGGGTTAGAGTATTTCAGATTTTTAGAAAGATAACATGAAGGACACAGGCTGGCAGGTGTCAAACCTAGATGGAAGCCCAGAGCTGTCTGATTAAAAAGGAAAAGTGTGCCATTGCTGAATGCCCAAGAGTGTGGGGCAGTCACTGCCATTATCACCCATCCAAACACATACCCTGCCTTGTCTTTAACACAGATAGCTCAGTGGTCTTCTGCAAGTGTTGGAAGCCTGAGGCGATTTGGGCTAAGGTGCACTTGTAATTAGCAAAGACATATTGCCCAGAATTGTTTCAGAGTTCCTTGCCAAATTCATCAAATCAATACACAGCTTCCGAGATTAGAAGATTACATGAAAACAAAGCCAAGGTTGCTGAAAGATGTTTGAGAGTGAGGTAGTTGTTTGGCTTTTCAGGAACCCTTCTACTTGTCTTGATCCCATGGAGATAATCAGGAAGACTAACAGCCACTTGCAATGGCTCACACCTTAATCCTAGCACTCAGGGAGGCTGAGGCAGGAGGATCCCTTGAGCTTAGGAGTTCAAGAACAACCTGAGCAAGTGTGAGATCTTGTCGCTACTAAAAGTAGAAAAACTAGCCAGGCATGGTGGCGGGCACCTGTAGTCCCAACTACTTGGGATGCTGAGGCAGGAAACTCACTTAAGCCCTAGAGTTTGAGGTTGCTGTGAGCAATGATGCCACAGTACTCTATCGAGGATGATAGAGTGAGACTCTGTCTAAAAGAAAAAGAAAGAAGGAAAGAAGAGAAGGAAGGAAGGAAGGAAAGGAAGGTAGGAGAAAAGGAAAGGAAAGGAAAGGTAAAAAGAACTGGGAGACCAAGGCAGGTGGATTGCCTGAGCTCCTGAGTTCAAGACCAACCTGAGTAAGAGCAAGATCCCATCTCTAAAAATAGCCAGGTGTTGTGGCAGGTGTTGTTGGCTGAGGCAAGAGAATCACTTGAACCTAAGACTTGGAAGTTGGTGTGAGCTATGATGCCATGGCTCTCTACTGAGGGTGACATAGTGAGACTTTCTTTCAAAAAAAAGAAAAGAAAAGGAGGGGAGGGGTGGGGGAAGGAGCAGAGAGGAGAAGAAAGGTGGGAAGAGAAGAGAAGAAAAATTAGCCAGGCACTATGGCCTGTGCCTGTAGTCTAGCTACTTGGGAGGCTGGAGCAAGAGGATTGCTTGAGCCCAAGAGTTTAAAGTTGCTGTGAGCTATAGTGATGCCATGGCACTTTAAGCAGGGCAACAAAGGGAGAATGTCTCAAAAAAAAAAAAAAAGAAAGAAAAATGGAAGCATGAAATGCTGATCTGTGCTATGACTTGAATGAATTTCAAAAACATCATGGTCAGTGAAAGAAGCCAGGGAGGGAAGGCCACACGTGACATGCAGAGAACACTTCTCAGCCTTTAGACTGGGATCAAGTGTAGTATGACACACCCAGAACCCTTAGAGACAGAAAGAGAATTAGTGGTTGCCAGAGCTGGGGGCAGGGCATCGGGCAGTGACTGCTTTTGGGGTGAGGGAGGTAAAGTGGAACTAGAGACTGGGGACGGCACAGCCCCGTGATGTACTCATCGCTACCAATGACTATATGTGTCATGGACATTTTACCATAATTAAAAAATAAAGAAATGCAAAGTGAAAAGAGTGGAGTCAGAGGGCATCTGTGCCACCCACCCGGACCCTGCTGATCTAGGATCTGGCCCTACTGCAGCCCTGGTCCCCTCCACCCCAAGGCCAGGGCCAGTTGGGATGAGCCAGATGGAGCCTTTCCTTCTCAGGCTCAGGCCTCACCCAGGAAATGCCAGGAGCCTTCATTCTGGGAAAGATGGGGAAGACACCTACTGGGAGGCGGCTGGAGGGGATGTCGGGAAGGTTGGTTGATTCCTGGATGCTGACCAAAATACGTGTTTTTGCTCAGGCAAAGCCTTCTTGTATGGGTCAAACTTTGGGAGCTCACCCAGAACACCTACCTCCCCACACTGCATCAGCACCACAGGGGGGACAGGGCCTCTTGGGAGAAAAGACAGAAAAGGGAGACCCTCAGGAGACCCATGGACATAGCGTGCCAGGGAGGCAGCTTGTCTCTCCCAAGGACTCCTTTTTTGTTTTTTAATAGGAGGGCACAAACGATTAGCTTGCAATGTTTGCATTTGTTAGGTAAGGCCCATGCTGGAGTTGTGCCCCTTACCCAGGAGGTGTGCCATACACCCTTACTTTGCACCCATGAGGTGGGAGCACACCACTCCCCTCCCTCCTCCAACCTCCTCCATCTCCTCCCCTCCCCTCCACCACTTCCTCCCCCCAATTTGAATTAAATTGACTTGTTCTCTTGTGTGGATGTGTATTAATTTATCTATTGGCTTCATATGAGTATTGAGTACATTGGATCCTTTCTTTTCTATTCTTCTGATACTTTATTAAAGAGAATGTTCTTTAACTCTATCCAGGTTAATACAAAAGATGTAAAGTCTCCATCTTTTATGGCTGAATAGTATTCCATGGTATACATATACCACAGCTTGTTAATCCATTCCTGGGTTGGTAGGCACTTGGGTTGTTTCCACATCTTAGCGATTATAAACTGAGCTACAATAAACAATCTAGTGCAAATGTCCTTATGATTAAATGATTTTTTTCTTCTAGGTAGATGCCTAGTAATGGGACTGTGGGATCCGATGGAAGGTCTACTTTTAGCTCTCTGAGGATTCTCCATACTTCTTTTCCAAAGAGGCTGTGTTAGGTGTGAAAGTGTTCCCTTCCTTCCACAACCATGCCAGCATCTGTCTCTCCGTGACTCTTGGCTATAGCAGAACCCATTATTATACATATTACTTTTAACTGGTACACAGTAGCTGCACATATTTTGGAAGTACATATGATATTTTGATATATACATGCCATGTGTGATGATGAAACCGGGGTAAATGGGTTATCCATTGCCCTGACATTTCTCTTTTTTTTATGTTGGAAGCAGTCCGACTTTTCTCTGATGCTATTTTGAACTATTGTATAGCTAGTTCTACCATATTCTTAATTACAGTGGCATTACTGTACCATGGAACACTAGATCTTGTTTCTTCTAACTGTATATTAGCACTTCTTAGCCAACCTCTCTTCATCCTTCCTTCACCCCCACATTCCCCAGCCTATGGTAACCACCCATCAACTCTCTACCTCCACAAGATCCACTTTTTAGCTCCCAATCTGATGAGAACATGCAGCGTTTGTCTGTTTGTGCCGGGCTTATTTCACTTAGCATAATGACCTCCAGTTCCACCCAGAACACTGTTATTATTAAAGCTGCTGCCAACCAGGCCGTTGTTTACCTTTCTGTAAGTCACACCAGAGGGAGTGTGTGAGAAGAAGCTCCATACACCAGCTACACCACCCACTTCACAAATATTCCTGAAACTTTCTCTCCAGTCACCCTGGGAGGTAGAAGTGTGAGAGCATTATCCAAGGGAAGAAATGGTGGGGACATCCTGTCCCCCTACAGCCCAAGTGCCTGCATGACCCAGGGCTCCCCCCGCTGTCCTGTCACCTTCTTTCCTCCCCACCATCAAGTTTGTACTCCACTGATGTCAGCCACAAGAGACCCCCTCTGTGGCCCTTTCTGTCCTCACCTGTTCTTTGGACTTGTAATTCCTAAACCTTTCTTCGAAGGTTTAGAACTCCTAATCTCCTAATCTCAAGTGATCCTCCCACCTTGGCCTCCCAAAGTGCTAGGATTATAGGCATGAGCCACTGTGACTGGTCCTTGCAGTATGTACTATTTTTCCCCATTCTGTGGATGAGGAAACTAAGGCCCAAAGCATTGTAATAATTTTCTTAAGTTTATACTCCATGGAACTAGACTTCCTGGAGTTCAAGATCTTAAACATTGTGTTTGACCCTCTCCTAAAGGGACACTTCTAGCCTTCTCTGGTGGGCAGCGGGACATCAGGGTCTCAGCCTCTTAGCCCTGATTTCCTCAGACAGAATTTAGGGACATCAGCTGACATTTCTTCAAGACCTCAACCATTATTCCCACTGATGTCTGACAATTCATTCCCCAAAGGTCTTCTTTCTCAGGCAGGGTGCAGTGGCTCATGCCTATAATCCTGGCACTCTGGAGGGCCAAAGTGGGTGGATTGCCTGAGCTCACGAGTTGAGAGCAGCCTAAGCCAGAGCAAGACCTCTTCTCTAAAAATACCTGGGCACTGTGGCAGGCGCCTATAGTCCCAGCTGCTTGGGAGGCTGAGGCAAGAGAATTGCTTAAGCGAAAGAGTTTGTGGTTGCTGAGAGCTGTGATGCCATGGGCTACAAAATGAGACTCCGTGTCAAAAAAAAAAAAAGTATTCTTTCTCCTGATAAAATTGAAAACAGGTGTTCACCAAAAAAATTGTACACAGGAGGCCGAGCCAAGATAGCATTCTGTAGCCAACTTTCCACAGAGGTTCTGGTCCAGAAGGAGAGTTAAAGGACAGAAACTCAGCAAGAAAGCTGATGGTTTGGATCTGAGCCAACAGGAAAGGTCGAAGAGCGCACATCAACCCTGCTGGGGTGACCTGAGACCCTGAGGACACAAACAAAAAGGTACAGAGCACACCACCAAGCGGATGGGAGTCCCCTCCCCCATGAGAGAGGTTCACAGTATACTCCATACCTCCATACAAACAAGTGAGCAGAGTTCGGATATCCTCCCATTCTATCCCACGGGAGAGACCCTCTAAAAACCAGAACTCCTTCCCCTACTAGGGTGCTGCAGCGCTCTCCAGTCAGACATAAAACTGTGTATACTCTCTACCTGCAAGTTGGTGTTCCTGGTGTTCCCCTCCACTCTCACCCCAAGGTCTGGGGGCCTGTTCCCCACAGAGTCCAGATTCCTGGAGATTTTCTTGGGGGGTGTGGACAGGTGCGGACTGTCCCTGAACTGTGTTGGTTTTCCGGCTCGGAGTGAGCCGAGGGAAGACCTGGCTGGTGGGAAGGTCTCCTGAGGCACGAGACGCCCAACAAGCTCTGGGAACAATAGCTGGTGAGCTGCACCCCCGGGGATGTTTTGAGGAGACACTCCCAGTCTTCTGGGCAGCCAGGGGAAGTGGGCAGCTTCTCCGGTGCTGGCAGAGCGGACCGACAACCAAGGCACGTGAAGGATTTGCCTGAGGCAGTACCAGCTGAACACAGCAGGGATTAGAATACTCACAGAGGGGCTGCTTTGCTTAACCTGGCCCTCAGGGGATGAAAGCTGAGACAAAGGGCTGGAACTCACAGACTGAGTAAAACCCATTTGCAGCCCCAGACTGATCAGGGAAAATAGCCTTGACAGAAATAAATTCTGCGAACTTGTTCTGTTCCAGCAGCAACATCAATCAGAGATGGGGCTGGAACTGAGTGAATTACCCCAGCCCCTGTTAAGTACCCAGGTTGTCAGGCCTCACCTCCCCCTGCCAAATAGTTACAGGGAGTAGTGGACTGGTTGTGGAGCTACAGATCTCACTGTGACCCAGGCAGGTGCAAACCTCTGGAGCATCTGCTCGTTGGAGGAAACTGGATCACAACTGTTACCACAGACTGGGTGTGACAGAGGG
>CAUYON010007055.1:0-23860 GCA_963573935.1 Arctocebus calabarensis
TCTTTAAATTATCCCAGAGCTCTCTGAGAGAATGATCCATTTTTGTTCTCTATTCCTCCTCCTCTTTGAGCATTTGGGAATGTTCAAAAGCTTTGTCTTCAAAGTCAGAAATCCTTTCTTCTGCCTGCGCCATTCTGTTACTGAGGGTTTCTACTGTATTTTTCAGATCTTTGAGGGCTGCAACTTCTTGTCTCAATGTGTCAAAATCTTTGGTGATTTTGTCTTTGAATTCATTGAATTCTTGAGAAAACTTTTCAATTACTTCTTGAATTTCTAATTGCAATTTTACCTCTATTCTATCGATCTTGTTTGCAATCCAAATTTTGGTTTAGGTTACTGACATCTCAGCCATTTGAAATGGGATCTTATAAATGGGATCTTCAGTTGTGTCCACCAAATTATTCCTTATAAATGGGATCTTCAGTTGTGTCCACCAAATTATTCCAAATTATTCCTTAGGGGGGTTGATCTACTCTGGTTATTCATGTTACTCGAGTTTTTCCAATTATTTCCCCCCTCCCCCGGATAATTTACACTGTTTTTCTAGAGAAGCAGATAAGGAGAAGTTGGGTTGGGGGCTTCAGGAGTAGTGATTGGCTAGTCCTTTGCCCCAAAGCTGGGACTGGTGTCTGTACCTTTTCCCCTAGAGATTTGCCAAGGACCCATACAGTGCTATGGCTTGAGAAACTGGTGGCCTTCTTGGTGTGGTGGGGCTAAGTGGCTCTATCTTATTTTCAGCTGGTCTCTGTCCTACCCTAGTGAATCAGTTACCTGGGTTGAAGTCTCAGCTGTGGAGAAATACCAGCGATTAAATCACCCCCCCCCCATAGGCAACAATTGGAAAAGGAAAATCAAACTTCTCACAACCACACACCCAGGGTACTACTTTGGATAGTCCTTGGGTGATTTGTCCAGTTCATGTGGTCCAAATCAATTGTCCCAATCAGCACCAGTCTCAGGTGGGAGAGTTCAAATGGTCTCTGGAAACTAGATAGCAGGGATCTGCTGGAAGCTCAAGTATGACTTGCTCCAGTGCTCTGTGAAGTCAGAAGGACCCACCCACCAAATAAATTGGTCTGGGAAGGTTGATGCCTTCTTCCCCACCTTGCACCTCTGTAACACCCAGTCACTGGTAACCTTGCAGGGCTGTGATCCAGTTCCCTCCAATGAGCCGATGATCCCGGGTTTGTGCCTCCCTGATTCACAGGGAGATCTGTCTCCTCAGCCAGGCCACCTCTCTCTGCCACTATCCAGGCAGGGGGAGGTGAGGCCTGAGAACCTCAGGTGCTTAATTGGGCCTGGGGTGGTTCACTCAGTTCTAGCCCTGTCTGTGATTGATGTTGCTGAGAGAAGAGAACAACTTTGCAGAATTTGTTTCTGTCCAAGCTATATTCCCTTGGGGGATCAGATGCTGTTTGAGCTACTCAGTCCTGTTTGTGTTGCTGCCCGTTCTTGCCTGCCAATTGGGGTGAACCGTCAGTACTTGGCACTGAGCTGTTAGTTCCAGTCTCAGGCTGCCCGTCTTGGTCTTAGCTATGATCCCCTGAGGGTCGGGCATGTCTGAAGCTCAGTGAAGCAGTCTTCTGGGTCAGCTCCGCCCTGGGAGTCTGCTGTCTCTGCACTCCACCCAGGCCGGTACTGCCTCAGGCATGACCTTTAGTCTCAGGGCCTGCATTTCTGTCCCAGATCTGTTCTGCCAGTTGCTGCTACTGGAGAAGATGCCTGGCTTCCTCAGGTTTCCCAGAGAGGGAGTGTCCTTTCAAAATATCCCCAGGGGTGTGAGTCCTATTGTTCCTGCTGCTGTGGCTGCTGCTCTGTGCTTTGGGACACTGCCACTCCTATATAATTCCCTCTCCATTGATCGTCCTCTCCTTTCTCCCGTACCAGAGAATTAGTACAGATCAGCAACAGCCCATGCCCTGTCCACACCCCTTAAGAAAAATGCCCAAGTATCTGGACTCCATGGGGGACAGGCTTCCAGACCTTGGGGTGAGAGTGGAGGTGAGTGCTGGGAGTTCAAAATTGCAGGTAGAGAATATATACAGTTTTATGCCTGTCAGGAGAGTGCCATGGCATTCTAATAGGGGATTGAGGTCTGGTTTTCAGAGGGTCTCTCCTGTGGGATAAAACGGGAGGATATTTGAACTCTGCTCACTTGTTTGTATGGAGTGTACTGAGAGCCATTCTTGTGGCGGAGGGGACTCTCGTCTGCTTGGCGATGGATTTTGTAACTTTTGTTTGTATCCTTGTGGTTGCAGTTCACCTCAGCAGGATTGATGTGCATTCTTCAACCTTTTCTCTTGGCTCAGATCCAAACCATCGGCTTTCTTGATAACCTTCTGTCCTTTAAATCTCCTTCTGGATGCAAGCCTCTGTGAAAAGCTGGCTCCAGTCAACCATCTTGCTTCCACCTCCCCTCCAGGTTTACCAATTTTATTCATCTTTTCAGAGAACCAACTTTTTGTTTTGTTGATCTTCTGAGTGATTCTTTTGTTTTCATTTTCATTTAGTTTTCCTCTAATTTTGGTTATTTATTTTCTTTGGCTGAGTTTGGGGTTGGATTGTTCTTCTTTTTTCAGTTGCTTGAGATGTCCCAGTAGTTTATTGACTTCCTCTCTTTCTGTTTTTTTTTTTTTTTTTAAATTAAGGCTTCTTATGCTATAAATTTCCCTCTCAGGGCTGCCTTTGCGGTATCCTACAGGTTTTGATAATTTGTACCTTCATTATCATTTTGCTCCAGAAATTTAATGATTTCTTCTTAATCTCATCTTTAACCACTATCATTCAGTCTAAGGTTATGTAGTTTCCCTGACTTTGAGTATGAAGATTTCTGTTACTATTGAGCTCAAATTTTATTCCATCATTGTCCAAGAAGACACAAGGAATAATTTCTATTCATTTAAGTTATTTGAGATTAGACTTATATCCTAAGATGTGATCAATTTTGGACAATGATCCATGGGCTGATGAGAAGAATGTGTATTCACTTTTATTAGGATGAAATGTTCTGTGGATGTCTGTAAGTTCATTTGTTGTAAGGTCAAGTATAAGTCTATTATTACTTTGTTTAGTTTCTTCTAGGAGAATCTATCCAGAACTGACAAAGGGTATTAAAATCTCTGCCTATTATAGTGCAAGAAGATATCACATTATTCATATCTGTTAGGGTTTGTTTTATAAATTGAGGAACATTTTGGTAGGATGCATAAATGTTAATTATTGAAATCTCTTCCTGTTGAGTGTTTCTCTTGACAAATATGTAGTGACCATCCTTGTCTTTCCTTATCTTTGTTTGCTAAAATCCTATTGTGTCAGAAATAAAATCGCAACCATTGCTTTTTTCTGATTTCCATTTACCTGTATTATAGATGCCAATCCCTTACCCTGAGTCTATTTTTATCCTTTGAAGTATGATGAGTCATTTACCTGGCCTGTTTTCGTATCCAGTCAGCCAACCTGTGCCTCTTTAGAGGACAATTTAAGTCATTCACATTAATTGAGAGAATTGATAGGTAGTGTTTTGGTTGTCATGTTTTTCAAAGTTCCAGTAGATATTTTTAATTATTTCACCATTGTGGATGTGAGGTTTTGTTTGATAAATTCTGGGTGAGTTTACTTTGGTGATAGACCATTGTGCTGGTCATTATGGAAATGGTTCTGAGTATTTCCTGGAGAGCTGGTTTAGTTATGGCAAATTTCCTCAACACGTGTATATGAGTAAAGTAGTTGATTTCTCTATCACAAATGAAACTCAGTTTAGGTGGATACAAGATCCTGGGCTGAAAGTTGTTTTACTCTTATAATAATTTCATAGACATAGCTTCTAGGGTCATGTCAAGGGACATACATATGAGAAGAGTCACCATACTTAGGGAAGCCCAAAGCATGCAGTTTCTGAAGGGGTTTTGACATCAGGAATGAAGAGGCTTGAAACAGAGTCTGTGCCAGGGGGCTGAGGAACTCAGGAGTCCTGAATAAACCTTGGGTCAGAATTTATTATCACAAAGCAGGAAAAAAGTAGTTAAAGTTACTTACCAGATATTAGCACTAAAACGGGGGAACACGGAAAGTGTCAGACAGAAAGTTTCCAACTTGGTTTTGTAAAACCACAGGCCTTAAGCAAGACCTCTGCCTCCAGATTCAAGAGACCTTCACAGTATAGAGAACCATTACCATAAGCATTAGGCCTGGTATTGCTACACTTCACATATACATTCTCTCTTGGGGGTCAGTTTTCTGACCTTTTGCATGTACACAACTCACATGCCATTCTTATTATTCGCTAGGTCTCTCAAGCAGGAAGCAAGTCTATGCTAAAGATCAGAGGACAATTTTCCCTCAAGTTTCCGTAAGGTATTTATAGTTTAGTTGTCTTTCCTTTAATCAAGATGCCAATCAGGGTTTTTATTTTTTATTTTTGTTTTGGTCTAAAAACATAGGATGTTCTTACTGTTACCAGACTGACAAGGAGAATAGAGCTAGAAAGAGTAACAGAAGATGAAATTCTCATGCAGAGGGAGAAAGGGTTCTATTAACTCTTTTCTTACATTGACCCTTTCATAAATAACTTCTAACAGAACCAGCTTATTTAATGATCATTCTAGCCAACCTGATTGTATCTTACAGTACTTTCTGCTACTGAGAATCTAATAACTTGATGTAACACACTCAAGATGGGGTTGGTTCTATTACTGATACTATGCTTTTCCCTCTTTTTAAGAACATTTGTTTCCTATATTTTATTTATGTTATTTATGAAGTTAAATGTGACAGTTGAATGTGATGTAATATTTCAGCTCAATTATCTTAACGCTGTCATCTATTTGTTAGATAATTAATTAGAAATCTGTGGTATGAGTTTTCCTATAGTCATGGTCTTGCTAATTCACTCTATTTGCCTGTTCAGCTGATCTGAGAATGCCCCTCTCAGTGGCAATTGTTTTGTATAAAAAAGTCCTTAAGCTCCTGGGCTCCAGGTCAGGGAATTTCTCCAGGCTAGCCTTCCTGTTGTTGTCTTAAAGGATCTCATGATTTTACTCCTCTTTTTGGATCTATTTTTCAACATATCTTAGTTCTGCTTTATTTTGGTGCTGATCTGGTGATACAAATGTGGCTGAAACCAGGATTGCACCTTGGTTTCACTCAACTGCTAGAGTAGATAAGAGATGCTATACTCTTGCACTCATCTATGGCCCTCCATAATATCATTTTCCAGGCATAGCGTGACCTATACTATGTGATCAATTACAGAGAAATCAGGCAATGATATGTCTAGCTATTTGTCCTGCAAAGTACAACTAAAGCATTACTATGTATCTCACAGAAGGTTATTTTAATTGACAGTTAAATGCCCCAGAGGAAATAGCCATTGTAATCTAAACATAAACCCAGATTTATAAAAGAAGCACTTTTTTTTTTCCTAAGCAAAACAACACAGCAAATGGTTATGGCATAAATCTGTAGATGGAGAATGCAAAGCACAGGAAACATCCCAAAAGATGGGATTAATTGAGAAAGGCTTCCTTAAGGAGGTGCCAGGTCCTTGAACTTAATCTATTAGATAACTATCAATTGCTGTAGGTGCCAAGGGTTGAAGGCATTGGTGTGACAACTGTCAGAATGACAGATGGAGGAAATGACTACAGCAGCAACAGAGTAGAAGGGAGAGAGAGGTTGGATTCTGATATTCCATGGACATGTGCATAGGAGGTGGATGGGGAGGAGTGAAGTATGGGGAGTCCCATCTATTCTTGGGTGAGTATGAAGAAAAATTTTGTTTGCTTTGAGATAGTGGCAGAAACAATGCTGGACTGGTGCTCTCTAATTTGGATTTGAAGTCCCTGGAGCCTTCTGTGACTCCTCCCTCTAGTCCTGCTCCTCTTGGAGGAATAGATTCCTGAGTCCACCTAGGCTTTTTGTCATTAGGCATTTCTTAGGAAAACAGGATATGAATGAAGAAATGGTAATGCAATCCTTGGAAGATTTGCATCTCAGTAAAAGCAGCTGGCTCTTAGAGTATGAATGGCTAATTTTCTATGCTGGGGAAAAATAGAAAAGGAGCCATCCTTCCTGGCTGGATACCAGTGCCTGCTTATCTATTCCAGTGTTTCTTCTGTCCCCACCGTCAGCACCGTAAATGATGAATCCTCAATGAGTGAAGATGCAGCAGGTGTTCTTTTACTCTGCTATTATTGTCTCAGTTATTTTTAATTTTGTAGGAATCATTATGAGTTTGTTTATTACTGTGGTCAATTACAAAATGTGGGTCAAAAGTCGCAGAATCTCCTCTTCTGATAGGATCCTGTTCAGCTTGAGCATCACCAGATTTCTTATGCAGGGATTGTTTCTCCTGAATACTACCTTGTTATTCTCTTCAAATTTTTCAAGGTCAGTGTCGTTGTCTGCTTTCTTTGTATTTTGTTGGATGTTTTTGGATTCTAGCAGTCTCTGGTTTGTGACCTTGCTCAACAGCTTGTACTGTGTGAAGATTATTAACTTCCGTCATGCGATATTTCTCCTGCTCAAACGAACTATCTCCCCGAAGATTTCCAGGCTGCTACTGGCCTGTGTGCTGATTTCTACCTTCACCTCTCTCCTGTACATTGTGCTCAGCGAGACATCACGTTTTCCTGAATTTGCGACTAGTAGAAACAGCACATTATTTTATAAAGGTGTTTTGCCTTTGATGGCCTCTTTGGTCTTGAGCTCATTTCTCCAGTTGATCATCAATGTGACTTCTGCTTCCTTGTTAATCCATTCCTTGAGGAGGCATGTACAGAAGATGCAGAGAAATGCCACTGATTTGTGGAATCCCCATATGGAAGCTCATGTAGGTGCTATGAAGCTAATGATCTCTTTCCTCATCCTCTACATTCCATATTGTGTTGCTGCCCTCCTCCATTTCCTCCCTTCTTACATAGACTTGGATATGGAGACCAGATGCATTTGTATGATTTTGATCACCCTTTACTCTCCAGGACATTCTGTTCTCATTATTATCACAAATCCTAAACTGAAAACAAAAGCAAAGAAGATTCTTTGTTTCCACAAATAGTGGAATTTTAGTAGGAAACACTGTCTAGTGTCACCTCATGGTTTGGGGTAAGAGTTTCTCTGTTAGCAGATTTTTTAGTGGCCTGAGGAATTATGATTGCTGATCTGACATCCTAGGCCTTTGAGTGCCTGTATTTCATTTCATTCTGTAATTTTTCTTTTGTTGATATTTTTAAATAAGTCACATTCTCTAGGGAACTTATTGGAGGCATTACTTACCATGTATTTTGCATCCCTGGATAATAGAAATCACCACCTTGTTCTATTGGCCACTGAAATGAAAAAAAAAGTTCTCCCAAATTAATGAATACATTGTGGTGGACATGATTGGTTAAATTTTTATGTTTAATTGAGGAACCCTGGGTATGTGTTCAGCAATGGGTAAATGGTCATTGGGAGCCCCTAGCCAAAGCAAGGAGGTTTGTTATAAGAAAAGGAAAAAAGGAAGGTTTTGGAGAGAAAAGGAGGAGAAGAAAAGGTGAAAAGAAAAAGGTGGAGCCTGGTGAGGTGGCTCACGCCTGTAATCCTAGCACTCTGGAAGGCTCAGGTGGGTGGATTGCCTGAGGTCATGGGTTTGAGACCAGCCTGAGCCATAGCAAATCCTCATCTCTAAAAATAGCTAGGCATTGTGGCAGGTGCCTGTAGTCCCAGCTACTTGGTAGGCTGAGGCAAGAGAATCACTTGAGCCCTAGAGTTTGATATTACTGTGAGTGGTGCTCTCACAGAACTCTACTGAGAGTGACAAAGTGAGACTCTGTCCCTTCCTCAAAAAAAGAAATAGATGTCTGTTGTGGGGAAAGGAAGTAAAAGGGTCCTCACACTTGCTGGGTGGTATTGACTGAGCTCTTACTACCAAGAAGCCCTTAGGACTGAATTTCTAGGCTCTGGAAAGGAGAAAAGGGTCAGATCTGATGGGTAGAGAGAAGTGATTAGTATTAAAAAAGTTGAATCTGGAGTAGTTTCAGGGGTCTTAAAATCCATAAGCTAGCCTGAGTTCAACAGCAAGTGCCAAATAGGGATATTAACATTATCTGAGTGAAAATTTACAAAATACTCTACCATATGATGTGAAATTCAGTGGAAAGCTAAAAGAGGCATTGGGCTGGTTATGGAAGTGCTTGACTTTTGGTGAATTTATTTCATGTTTATGCATGTGTGCATAGCACAATTCTTCTCTGGGACAACAGTGTTTCTGGGGTTGGAATAGAAGGACTGTGCATCTAAAGGAACAGAAATCTGACAAGATTTGGACCTGGAATTGGGGAATAATAACTTATATTTGTATAGTTTTTTGGTGTTCATAAAATGCTTATGTAATTTTTACACAACTCCAAATAAATTTTCACATTTTACAAATTACCTGACTTTCTGCATTCTAGTAACCAGAATATTGACTACAATATATAGTAAGGGTTACTGAAACCAATATTTTATTGTAAGAAAATTAAAGGTATTCATCATGTTAGAATATCAACATTGAGAGATAAACGGATTGTTGAGTGATTAAATGTACCCTATGTCATAAGTTAAAATGAATGGCAGAAAACCTCATTGGTCCCCCATCATCTCTCCTCTCTTCTGTAGTAATCAAATGGTTAGCTGTACAGAATTTTTGCAGCTATTTATACTATACAGCTTCCTACCAAAAGTAGGTATTGCCACGTGATCAAATTCTGTGAATAGTATGTGAACAGAAATGATACCTGTATGTTTCTAGGTGGTGCCTGACAGCAGTTATACCCTCTCTTTCTGCTTTTCTTTTTTCTTCATTTCTTCTGGCTCAGAGTGCTGATGTCATGATTATCTATTTTAGACTGTGCAGTGAGGGGAATGCTCAGGGATAGTAGAATAATTATTCATCTTAGAGTTGGCTCCCTGGTTCCTGATGCTGTGGTGTTTCCATACCTGCTCTAGACTACTTAAGCCTGAACTCCAGGATTGTTTGTGAGAAATAAAATCTTTATTCTTTTAGGCACTGCGTTTATGTCTCTATTGCCTTAGTTAAATAACTTGTAGCATGCCATAAATATATACAATAGTATATATTTTCTGATGAAACAGTATGTGATTATTTACCCTTTAGATAGATAATCATAGAAATTTTTATATGGCCCAAGTAAAATAAAAATAAAACAAAATAGTACAATACAAATTTTTATAAAATTTTATATTTATAAAAATTTGTATATATGAAAGTATGCTTTCATATATACAAGTACATATGAAAAAATCTAAAAGGAAATATATAAAGATGTAAACAATTATTTTTAGGTGGAAAGTATTAACTAATTTTCTTTATATTTTTCAAGTGTTGTATCATGAATTTTTTATGTATCAAAAAAACATACTTCTAAATATATACATTATATGCAGTCAGTCTGTCTATCTTCCTCTCTTCCTCTCTATCTAAAGGACAGATAGGGAGTTCTAATGTAAATATCTAGTTTCTCCTAAGAAAGGTAAGTGTGTAGTCTTATTAATTTTCTTGTATTGATAAAGTTCTGCCAATTTGTTTCTTGGTTGTCCTACACTGTCTTCGTTTTCCCCACCTCTGTGTTGGATGCATTGTCTTTATGTTAGAAACATTTTTGTGCTTTGATGACAATCTCGAGTCTTTGCTTAGTTATTTGCCCAAAGTCCTCCTTAGGCACAGTTTTTAGCAATGCTGAGGATTTAGTTTTGCTGACTCCATTCTGTGTTGCTAAATGTCCACCACTGAATACTTGGTAGCCAGGAATTTTTTTTTTTAAGTTATTTTTTTTTTTATTTAATTATTGGGTATTCATTGAGTGTACAAGAAACCAGGTTACACTGATTGCATTTGTTAGGTAAAGTCCCTCTTACAATCATGTTTTGCCCCTAAAAGGTGTGGCACACACCAAGACCCTCACTCTTTCCCTCTCTCTGCTTTTTCTTTCCCCACCCCTCCCTCATTCTTTCTCTTTCTGGTAGCCAGGAATTTTTAAAAAAAATGTTGTTTTAGTTTCTTTTTTCAAGAAATGATAACTTATAGGCTCTCTAATATCAACACTCAATGTCCTGCATCTCCCACGATTCTCAGCCTATTACAGGAAAGGGAGAGACATTTAAATCTCTGCAAAAAGTAGACACTCTCTGAAACGAAGGGCAGGTGTCTTTACAATGTCCTGCAATACCCACAGTGGTAGCTATGACTTAGAAGTATTGCCATTCAACTTTCAAGTGCTACAAGCACAGTACTATATGGGCTACATTTAGACATGTTTTATAAGCTCATCCTAAACTGTTTGGTAATGTAGGTATTATTGCATCAATATAATGATGCAACCAATTATGTTGTTGAGAAAGTTAAGGTAAAAAAAAACTAAGTAAATGATTCATAATGGTAGTACTAGGAAGGGTATATCCAGAGCTTCAGTTATAGTCTTTTGTGGTCTTTTGACTATAAGATCCAATTATTTTCCTACTATATCACAAGATGGGTGGCAAGACATAGGACAGGGTAGGATCATGCTCAATTAAACAACCTTATTTTCAAGGAGAAGAAGAAAATATTCAAAATGATGTCTGAGGTAGAATGTGTTCAGCCTAAAAATCCACCCAGGGCTACAGCTGTGAAAGTTGTGGGCATATGAAAACCTTACAGGTTCTTAATTTTCCTTACCTGAAATCAAGGTCATGATGTCACATATTTAGGGCTTTTAGGTCCTGGAAATTATTGAGATATGTTTCAATATTCCCACTTGGGAGGGGAGAGGCCAATAGAAATATGATGGGAAGGTAGATGTAACTTCTCTTAGAACTAAATGAAATTCTTAAAAAATTCAAGGACTTGAAATTTTATTTATATTTCTTAGATTTCATTCAAACACTTGTGGTGTTGCATTTCCCTGATTATTGTTATCAGCATTCTGTTGATGAGCCAATTTTAGTTGTGAAAGAAAGGAAGGAAGGGAGGGAGGGAGGAATGGAGGGAGGGTACATGAGGCCAACATGACTTGTCACTGGTGATGTCAACTTTGATCACTTTAGTTAAGGTGCTTTTTGCCAGTCACTGTAAAGTTACTATTTTTTTCTGTTTCCATTCTGTATTCTTTGAGAGAGTCATTAAGTCCAGCCCAAGCTCAGCAGGAGAATAAGGTCCACCTCCTAGGGACCTCCACATTTTGTCTGCTATGTTTAAAAATTCTCACTCCCCAAATTTCATACTTAGGGAAGCAGATTAAACCAGTTCCCTCTTTTACATCTGCAAAGTCACCTCCTGGACCTGCCCCTACTCTATTCACTTTTTTTACCCTGAGCAATACTGCTTATCCTGTTCTTCCTCAAAGGTTGTGATCCCTGCTGCACCAGCACCCTGGGTGGTGTGGTCTGTTGCTTCCTGCTAGCTCCAAATGCCTGAATTCCAGCACCAAGGAGGTTGCATTGACCAGTGAGCAAGAACTCCTGTCTTCATCAGGTGGAGGGGATACACGAATGGGTGTACATTTATAGATTTCGTTCCTGCTATACTTGCTTATTAACAACATGCTTGATCTGCTCAATTCCTGAATAGCTGGATTAATGCAGCTGGTTAAGAGACATCTAGTTTACCCAGGTTAACAGCTGCTGCAAAAGAGTTGCCTTGTCATCATCTAGTGGCAAAGTATGCACAATTTGGGGAAGAATTTGAAATTTTGTATAAGAATACAAAAATGCTTGAGTCAGATGTAGAATAGGGGATGGAGCTGTATTGAGTTTGGCAACAGGAGGAAGTGGATTTTGGGTGAGCGTGTCAGGTTTTTGAAACCAATGCTTTGTCTTAATTTCTTTCCTTTCAATGTTCTTATTTTATGTAGGAGAGACTGATCTTCTGATGCTTTTTTCCCACATAAGTGTCTCTTCTGATACTGTTTTCCACTTGGTTTAGGAAATGTGAAAACAGTTGAGGGCTCAGAGCAGTGGAATATAGGAGCATGAACTGCAAGGAATTTGGTCAAAAGATGTGATATGGTTGTATTACAGCAGACATTTCGGTTGTATCAAAAGTAAAAATTGAAGTTTACTCTAATAAACTGGAAAGCACCGAGGCAGTTAATATCCATGGACTCCTTCAGGGCAGCTCCCAGTTTGAGGCTGACATGCTGCACTGTCCTGTGTGGAAATGAAGTGCTGGCACATAGTAGTCATTTACTAAGTATTTTTCAAATAATTGATAAATGGCATACTTTAAAAAAAATATAACATGAGGTGCTTTGCATTTGCCACTGTTTAGATTTTTAGGAAGTCTTAGGTAGGTTTTAGGCAGTAGGTAGGGTGGGAGGATTTCAGGAGCCTGCACTCTGGTGCTTCTGTCTTTTGGAAGGATAGTCTGTAACTGTGTTCTGCACCTGATTTCAGATACCCGGCCAGCTTCGTGTCAATGTAAGTGAAGGTGGGATAGTTACCTTTAGAACTTCTCTTTTCCCCACTCTTACACTATCTTTGCCAGAGAATGGATTTCAGTCAGACAAGATCTGGGTTCTGAAAAGTGAAATGCTCTACCACGATACTGAAAACACCTCAGGGGATCTGACCTCAGCCAGGGGCTATACACATTCATCAGTGATGAAGCAGGGCACCTCATCCTTCAGCAGTGACAGACTCTCCTTCCCAGCCATGCCTACTGCTGCCCTGAGGCTGCTGATGCCAGCTGTAGTGGTTCAATTTCTCATTGGCTTGTTTGGAAATAGAATCCTTTGTGGTCTGGAATTTTAGGAATAAGTCAAGAATGTATGTTGTGAGAATTATGGTTGGCCAATTCTTCCTATGCAGGATGATCATGTTGACCTCTGTTTTCTCTGTAAACATGTTTCCACTTTTCCAGAGCAGAGACCTAGTCCTGGTAATTCAGGATTTGCCACTTTCCTTGGTGGCTTCTACTGCATGTAGACAATGGCCTTTGGCTGCCCTGACTTCTTGTGGCCAAATAGAAGGATGTGATGCTGTGGTTTTAATTTCTTCTATTGTCTTTCTTTCAAGATAATTTTTTTTTTTTTTACAGTTTTTGGCCAGGCCTGGGTTTGAACCCGCCACCTCTGGCATATGGGTCAGCGCCCTACTCCATTGAGCCACAGGTGCCGCCCAAGATCATTTTTTAACTCCTAGCTCTTGCTGGCTTGAAGCTTTATAAGTCATTAACAGGAATAAGTAGGATCCTTCAGCCTCTTTTAAGTCTGTGTCATTTTTATAGGTTGCAGTCCAGTGCAGGAAACTGATTTCCATTTGTGGTGTTTCTGCTGCAGTGTGCTGATTGTGTTTCCATAGAGACATCACAGGAAGGTGAAGGACCACACAGCTGTATGGAGGACACTTGAGCCAAGATTCATATTCCACTAACGTTCCTTCTTTAGATGGTTTCTGCATTGACTAGCGTCTTTTCCATCGTTTCCACAGCTTCTACCCCTGAGCTCACCCCTGTCTCCATCTCTGTGATGCTCTGGGCTGCCTGCGCTTCATTCCATTCTGTCATAATGGCCACGAGGGACCAGACTTGTCAGAGGATTCTGTGGAAGATGGTGTGTGCTTGGAGGTCCTAACGGCCACAGCATGAACTGGCAAGAGTAAAATTAACTGTATTTTTAAGTAAGATAAAAATTTATTCTCAATTCTCCTTGTTTTTTTATCTGATTTTAAAACAAAGTTAGAGAGTAACATGAAAGGGTGGGTAGAAACCAGAGCTATTGCACTCACAGAGATGCAAAGTGCATTATGTTAATAATCTCCAGAACTCAAAACTGGGTTCTCATGTTTTGTATGGAAAGTATCATATTTTTGCAAATTACTACAGATAATCCAATTTGCCAATTCACTGACTATGCCTCCCTGATAAAAGTGTGTATGTTTTAAAAATAGATGAACCTATATACCAATTGCTAGATTTTTTCTTAGTAAGCATTTTTCTTAGCAGAATTAACTAAATGATTATCTAGACTCTGTGTGTTTTAACTTTTCTTAACACCAGCATTAAAGTTGTTTGCCAAAATCTTTTGAAATTTCTGGAGATATTGTTTTTTAGACCAGACTTGGCTTTCTGGAAATACATTTAGTTGGCTACCATGATCTGTATAGCGAGTTCCACTGCCCAGGCTAGATTGGAGTAGATGGGGAGAGAGAGGAATTATGCTTTTTCAAAAAGTCATGGAAGAAACACTACTTAATGATAGGTTTAAGTCTTATTCAGATTTTTCTGGCCAGTGGAAGATCATGACCTTCTATGTCTCTCCACTGCCTATATCCAGGATTTTAGGGCACTATGTCATGGAGCTGGGTGGGGTTTATGCAGAATAAATGGTTCCTGGAAGCAAGGACTCTGTGCCATTCACTACTCTGTCGCCCATGCTGAGTATGTTGTACCTTGGCATGTAATAAGCACTCTGAAAATATTATCTGAGGGAATGGAAATGTAGTCCTATAATCCTATTCAGTTATTAGCAGAGCAACTGAGGCCCAGAGATGGGCAGCAGCCTGCCCAGAGCTTCATGGAGAGTCTGAGGCAGTACTGGGGCCAGCCTCCAGGTCTCCTGGTCCTGGTATGCCCCTCTTGTACTCTGCATCTATGATGCCTTCCTAAGAGACTAGCCTGACTTCCTCCGTGCCACAGTACTTGTTTTCTATCTGCTCTGTAGAAACACAAATATAGTAGTTTAAAATGACACACATTTATTATGTCCTAGTTCCCGGGGAAGAGTTCAGGCACAATTTAACTGGGCCCTCTGTTTAGGGTGATACAGCTACAATCAGAATGGTGGTGATACAGCTACAATCAGAATTCCTTTTTGAAGGTCTTCTAGGCTTGCATGGTTTTTGGCAGAATTCTGTTCCTCATGGTTGTAGGACTGATGTCTCCTTTGCCTTTCTTGCTGGCTGTCAGCTGTGGGCTACTCTCAATATCTAGAGACCTTATGCAGTTTCTTGCCCTGAGCCTTCTTAGACCATAACAGATGGGCTCTTCTGAGGGAGACAGAAAGATCTCTCTTCAGAGTAAGGCCCATTTCCTCTTTCAAAGCTTTCAGCTGATTATGTCATGCCCATCTCTTTTAATTGACTCAAAATTGACTGATTTGGGACACTAATTACACCAGGAAATTTGTTCACCTTTGCCTAATTACAGAAGTGACACCCCATCTTATTCACAGCCCCAAACACACCTAATGATTATTCAGAGTGTATATACCAGGGGGTGGGAATCTTGGGGGCTGCCTTTGAACTCAGCCTATTACAAGCATGTTTATACTGGCCTGGACCCAGGGAAGTTAACATCTGAAGGACAATAAATGAAGCACTTTTCTTGATAACTGGGCTGTTTTTTTCCCTATTTCTTCAGCTCATTTTTTCCCTTAAGACCTTGATGGGAGACATATGCTCTGGTAATTGTGCATGGAAGATTGACTATAAAGGGCAAATGGCTTCAGAAGCCATGGTTAACAGTAATGGCTCCCTGTGACTGTATTTTTTATTGTTTGGCACTTAAATATAATATGTTTTGGCTCTCTGATATTTTCTCCCCCACACTTCCTCTATTTCTCTCTTGGATAATGAAATATATTTTTAATTTCTGAAGTTATTTAACTTACATGCTTATATATCTAGTGTTCTTTTTATAGAAATAAAATTTCTTTTTTAATAGTATGTGTACCATTTCTGGAACTGTTTTGATTTAGTCTTTATTGTTGAGAGGTCTTATTATATTAATATATATACTGGTATCAAGACTTTATCCCATAACTTTTGAAATGGGATAAACTCTGAGTCTAGACTCAGTTCAATCATGTAGATATAAATACAGAAGGGATTATAGCTTTTAACTTCTTTGTTCTTGGTCACAACTGTTTAGTCTTGCTTGAAGACAGGTTACAGAAGGGCAAGGTCAAAGCCACATTTTGTGGTGTGAAAATTTACCCTGGTGTGGTGCAGTGGCTGACAGAGTCCACTCTCCAGCCATGCTGACTACTGGCCTAGTATTGCTGATGCTGGTAGCAGTGGCTGATTTTCTTATTGGTCTGCTTAGAAATGGAGTCCTTGTGATGTAGAATTTTGGAGAAGGGGTAAGACAATTCACGGCAACCTTATATAACCTCACTTTCCTGGGCCTGGCTGGTTGAGGGTTTGTCCTGTAGGGGCTCATCACATTGGACTGTTTCTACTTTTCCAAAACAGCCACTGGTTTTGTTATCTCAGTGTCTTTTAGGTCCTGGTAAGCCAGGCCAGCCTGTGGTTTGCCACCTTCCTCAGTATCTTCTGTTGCAAGAAGATCACAACTTTGAACACCCCTCCCACTTGTCACTCAAGCAAAAGGCCTATGGCCTGAGACTCTTGTGTTTTCTGGGGCAATCAGAACTTTATGACCACTTTATGATCACTTTGTTACTTAGTCCGAAGTGGCTCAAAGCCCTGCAGATTTTTCCAAGGCAACAGCAGCAATCTGTACCCCATTTCAAGCTGGCATTGTGTTTATGTACTTGAACTCGGTGTAGGTCATTGGTTGCTTTTCCTGGTGCTTCTTGTTTCCTCTGGGATGCTGACTGTCACTTTGTACAGACACTACCGGAAGATGAAGGTCCACACAGCTGCTAGGAGGGGCACTCAGACCAAGGCTCACATCACTGCCCACTGCCCTCAAGTCCTTAATCTGCTTCCGTATACTTTACCTGGGTTATACTGTGGCTATAAACCCTGTCTCCATCACATCCATGTCTCCTCCTGCTATCTCCCCAGGGTCTTCATCTCTGAGATATTTATGGCTTCCTATTCACTCTTCATTCTCTCATATTGATCATGAAGATTCCCAAGGTGAAGCTGACTACTCAGGGAATCCTGTGGAAGACCATGTGTGGTTGGAGATCTTGGGACCCATGAACTGAGGACAAAGGTGTGGTCAGGGCACTCTTGATAGCCTCTCTATAAGGAGGCTGATTTTCACACTTTTAAAGATTTTTTTGATACCAATTCAATGAATGAGCAATAGGAAATACAGAATGAAATCCAATATTATTTCTCTTTTGGCAATGAAGAATACATTATTTTTAATGTATAGCAGAAATCAAGGGTAGGTCTTTATGTTTAACAAAAGAGGTATTATATTCTGTCATATATCTAACAAATAATTCATTAAATTTATACATTACATGTATAAATTATGTTTTTTATTATAAGAAACAGAGATTAGGAACAATTAATATAGGGCTCATTAATTTTTAGGAAATGTCACCTATTCATTAATGTTAGCCCATTTTAGATACACCTCTTTTACTGTAGTAAGCAATTATCCAATTAAAAACAAAAGCCCCAAACATCATTATATTTCTGGAAGTTTCTTTGAGGCCTAGGCTTGCCTTTCAGAATAAAAGTTAGTGGGCTGCCATGATCTATCTTAAATTCCAGTGCTGAGGAACTGGAAGGGTATCAAATGGAAGTGAGGGGCTCTTGCTTCTGCTCTCAAAAGAACACTGCTCTTGAAGAGCCCATGCTTCTCCTCCTTGGTCATTCAGCCTACTCTGGCCTCTCCCTGGCCTACACTCAGAGTTTCAGTGTGCCACATCACAAAGTTGGGTGGGTGAGTAGAATGTCAAATCCACGGTGCAGAAACTGTGTCTATTTTGTTTTCTCCTATGTCCCTGGTGACCAGAAAACTGCCTAGCCCATAATAAACACTCAATAAATACTTTCTAAATAATTGGTCAGCTGTGCTAACTGGTCTTGTAACTCCTCCTTTGTATTGTATAGAAACCATGGCCCAGAGGGGGCAGTGGCCTTCCCAGGGTCTCATAGAGAGCCCATGTCAGTCCTAGGGCCAGAGCTCATCCCTCTGATCCTGGTCCAGTGCTCATTCCTTCACGTCATACTGCCTTCTTAAGGAACTGGCTCTGCCCTTACTGCCTTTTAATCCCATTCCTCTTTCTACACATGTTCTCAGTCTTCATTCTAGCCAAGTTCTTTCAGTTCAGTCCTAGAGGATCTGGAATAAAAAAGACAATACTTGATATACTTAAACATTGTTTTTCACTTCTATTGACTAGCCTAACCTACTTGCATTTATCTGTTCTCCCAAACATGTAGCTTTTTCTTTCCCATAGTTTGAAGTGAGGTACATACTAGGCACATGTGGATGTTAGTCATCATTCGGGGGGAGACTGACTCCCCTGGTGTCACTGTGGGTTGTGTGAGGTCAAGTAGCATCTTTTGTCTTCTAGACATGAGCATATATATCCATTCTTTTAAAATAGAATGGTAGCTTTAGTGGGAGGATGGGTTTTCTTTATGCCATTTTGTTTACAGATGTCCTTTGTGACCAGTTGTTGTAATAGTAACAGCACTTAACATTTATATTGGCCTTTACATTTTATTGGACTCTGCTACATATAGTCCTTTGTCTAATCTTTACCTCCTTTTATTTTAACTGCAGTTAGTAATTTGGTCCCCATTTTGCAGGTAACAAAACTCAAGCTAACATGATGATTTGCTCAAAATCCTTTAGTGGTAATTGATGCTGATGGAATAAGCTCAGGAATTTTGCTGCAAATCTTGTGTTCTTTCCAATAAACCTTAAGTATCTCAGTGCCAATACTTGTAACACTTCATACTAGAATTAGCCTGAGGAATGCTCAAGTTTGTGAATACCTTTAAACATATGAAATAAGCAACTAATCTTTCAAATTTGGTATTAGTGTGATGCCTGGAAGCTAATATCCATAATTAGAAGAGATTGCAGTTTTCATGACCTGCTTTTCTTAGAAACAAAATAATAGTTGAGATATGAAATTAACATAAGTGCCCATCAACACATGAATGAATAAGAAAATGTACTACACATATTCAATGGAATATTCTACAGCTTTTAAAGAAGGAAATCCTGTCATTTGCAAAAACATGGACGAATATGGAAGACAATATGGTAAGTGAAACAAGCCAGGTGTGGAAAGAAAAAATACTGCATATTCTCACTGATATGAGTAATTTCAAAAAGTAAACTCATAGAGCAGAGAGTAGGATGGTGGTTACCAGGGACTGGAGGGTGGGGGAAATCGGGAGATGTTTCTCAAAGGGTACAAAGTTTTAGTTAGCCATGATGAATAGGTTCTGGGGACAAATGTATAGTATATTAATAATACTATATTATATCCTGCAATTTGCTAAGAGAATTTATTTTAAATGTTGTGGTAAAAGCAATAACTGTGAGGTGATGGATATGTTAACTTGATTATGGTAATAATTTTACAATGTATAAATATACCCAAACATCATGTTATACACTGTAAATATATGCACTTCTTTTTTATCAGTTATGCCTTAGTAAAGCTGGAAAATACCTTTCATTTCCCAAGTCACCTTTTGAGATTTGATTTCTTTCTTTTTCTGTACATGATTCTGCTTATTATGAGTATGAGACTGCTTTGTGTGTTAGCCAGGAAAACAAATTTGGAGGCAAATCTATGCTCTTGAATTGATTCCTATGTAATTAAATCTTTTATACTTTGCATTCTCAGAGTTGCAGCTGGGTTCATGTGCATGAGAGAGAGAGGGAGAGATTGTTTTGATAGCTTTTCACTCAATTATGTGGATGCTCTGTGGATGTGCAGTAGAGGAATGTTAAACTTTTGAAATTTTTAAACTTGTGATATATGAGCATGGCTAAAAATGTTCAAACAGTACCAAAAGATAGATAAAGAACAGCAACATTTTCCATTCTATTCCCTATTATTAGTTCCACTTCCTGGATAGAATTGTATTTCATCATTTCTTTTAGTTTTTCTAGTGATTATATTTACAACTCTAAATAATACAATTTTGCCATTCTTATTTGCTTTGTCAAACTTTGAACTGGGCTCGGTGCCTGTGGCTCAACGGGCTAAGGCACCAGCCATGTACACCTGAGCTGGCAGGTTCGAATCCAGCCTGGGCCTGCCAAACAACAGTGACGGCTGCAACCGAAAAATGGCCGGGCGTTGTGGCGGGCGCCTGTAGTCCCAGCTACTTGGGAGGCAAAGGCAAGAGACTCACTTGAGCCCAGGAATTGGAGGTTGCTGTGAGCTGTGATGCCACTGTACTCTATCCAGGGTGACAGCTTGAGGCTCTGTCTCAAAAAAAACCCAAAAAACAGAAAACTTTGTAGCTTTTTTCAATCCCACTCAGCAAGGTTTGAAGATTATATTATTTAACCTCAAATCCATTTTCCTGTCTTTAATTAGGTTTGTCATTATGTCTTTTATTTTGTTTGTCATTCTTCTGGTCATTAATTTTATAGTTGTGAATAATATGTTTTCAACTCTACTTTTTTAAAGCCATTATTTATGACAATATCTACAGAGTTTTAATTAGGTAGAAGGAAGAAATTCATGCTTCCTCAAGTTTGAAACAAATTCTCAAACTTCTACCATACCCAACTTCTGTCACCTGTTGTATCAGTCATGAGCAATACAGCCCAACTTCAAATGACTTAAGGAAAAAATAAGTTTATTGGAAGGTTATTTGGTTTCTTAGAGCCATTGAGAAGGCTGGAAAGTCAACCTTAGAATTGGAACCAAAGGGTTAAACAACTAAGAATATGACCAAGTCATGCTACGGGGACTGAAGTTGGTACCACCACTCACATTCCAGCCATCAGCATTGTGTGCTTGACACTGACACTGCCTTCATGAATGTATCTTTTTAAGTTGTAGCTCCAAAATCCAGAATCCTGGTTGGGAGCCTCTGGAATATTATTTACCCATAAAAGAAGATATTTTTTATCTTTTGTAACAACCTGGATGGAATTGGAGACCATTTTCCTATGCAAAGTATCTCAAGAATGGGAAACCAAATACAACATACTCTCAGTACAAAATTGGAACTAACTGATGCTCATATGAGAGAAAAAACTCAATGAAATTCAAGTGGGGGTTGGGAGGGGCAAGATAGCTGACTGGAAGCAGCTTCTGACAGAGGCTCCTGTCCAAAAGGAAAAATAACCTTCAGAAACTGCCCAATTGAGCTGAAGACTGAGAGCCAGCCGAGAGAGAGAAGTGATAGCTGCAGGTCACCTCTGAGGCAAGGTGCGACATCCAGAAAGCAAGCTTCAGGCAGAAAAACTGAACTAAAGTTTTCCGCCATTCTGAACTTCTAGGACACCCTTCCCCCCTTGCCAGAAGCCTGACCTCTGCTGAAACTGAGGGAGGAGGACTAGAGCAGTGCCCACTCTCCCTATCTGCTCAATCAGGTGGCCCACCAGGTAAGAGACTTGGAGCCCCACCGAGCCCCAGCCAGCCTCCAAGCCAGGGACGCTGACGGGATCCCCACGTGGCTCCCATCTGTGCCCCACTGGGCCTCAGCCTGCTACCTGCAGTGGCCAGGAACTCAGCTGTGACCTCTGCCGGGCCTTGGCCCAGCCACCAGTGGCCAGAAATTTCTCCGGGACTTACATGTCCCCTGATTTGCACTCTGCTGGGCCTTAGCCCGCTGCCAGCAGCACCTAGGAATTCTGCAGGGATTCTCCTGTGGTGCCGATCTGTGCCTTGCCAGGCCTCAGCCCACCGCCCACCGAGACCCCTGCCCATTTGTGACCCAGGCCCCCTGCCCACAGCGGCCAGGGACTCCACTCCACTGGGACCATCACATAGCCCCGATTGGCACCCAGCTGGGCCTTGACCTGCTGCTAGCAGCAGCCAGAAAGTCCACTGGGACTCCCTCCTGGGCGATCTGTGCCTGGCCCAGCCAGGACCCTTGCCTGGCTCCGATCCTGCCCCAGGCCCGCCTCCCACAGCAGTCAGGAACTCCACACCACCGGGACCCCTGCACGGCCCCAACTGGCACCCTGCTGGGCCTTGACCTGCTGCCAACAGCAGCCAGGAAGTCCACTGGGACTCCCTCCCAGGGTGATCTGTGCCCTGCCCATCCTCGGCCTGACACCCACCTGGACACCCGCATGACTCTGATCCATGCTCTCCGGGACTTAGCCCTCTGCTTGCAGCAGCCAGGGACTCTGCTGGGCCTTGGCTCGCTACCTGGCCTGCTGTGGCCAGGGACCCTGCTGGGACTCCCAGGCTGGGCCTTCACCTGCCTCCCACACCAGCCAGGGACTATGCCAGGAACCTGCCAGGCCTCCACCTGCCTGCCCAGGCCAGGGACTCTGGGAGCCACACAACTTGCCTCCTCCCCTACCCTCTCTGCCTCCACAATGGCTCCACCCATCTGGCCAGGAACCTAGGAGGCTGTGTGACCTGTGCCCTCCCTCTGGAGCCCTCCTCCCAAAAAGAGACTGCTGGAGGCATGGGCTCCCTTTGCTAAGGCCACCAGGTGCCCCCTTCCACACCCTGCTGCTTGATCCGGGCATGCCACACTCTGGAGTTGCTCCTGTAGTCACAACTCCCTGGGTGGGGCAGTCCCAGAGGAGCTACACAGGGTCACTCCCTACAAAGATCCAGTGACAACAGAGTGATCCTGCCGGGGTCTGATCTGGGAGAGATACCTCCCCAACTCTGAGGACAGTCATAGGCAGCAGTGAAAAATAATCAGGAGGCAGAATCAACAGAAAAACTCTGGCAATATGAATCATCAGAGTAGATCAACTCCCCCAAGGAATGACAAGGTAGATACAGCACAAGGTCCCTAGCATAAGCAAATGGCTGAGATGTCAGAAGTTGAATTCAGCGTCTGGATAGCAAATAAGATCAGTGCAATGGAGGAAAAGATGGAATTAGAATTTCAAGCAGTAATCCAAAAGATGACCCAAAAGATGTCTCAAGAACTGAACAAATTCAAAGACAAAATGACCAAAGATTTTGACAAATTGAGAGAAGAAGTTGCAGCCCTCAAAGATCTGAGAAATACAGTGGAATCCCTCAGTAACAGAATGGAGCAAGCAGAAGAAAGGATTTCAGACATGGAACAAAGCTTTGGAACGCTCCCAACTTCCAAAGAAGAAGAGAAATGGAAGGCAAAATGGATCATTCTCTCAGACAGCTCTGGGATAACTCGAAGAAAATCAATATTCACCTTATAGGGATACCTGAAAACGATGAAGTGGTGTCAAAAGGCACAGAGTCTCTCCTTTATGAGATTATGAAAGAGAACTTTCCAGACATGCCAAGAGATTCTGAAATTCAGATAGCAGACAGTTTCAGAACCCCAGCACAACCCAACCCAAATAAGACATCCTCCAGGCACATCATAATTAAGTTCACTAAAGTTAATATGAAGGAGAAAATTCTGAAAGCAGCCAGATGTAAGAAATCCATTACCTACAAGGGGAAGAATATTAGAATAACTGCAGATCTCTCTCATCAAAACTTTCAAGCTAGAAGAGAATGGTCAACAACTTTTTTTTTTGTATGAAAGGTCTTTATTAGAGGGGGAAGCTGCAGAGCAGCATTAAGGAGGAGGGGAGAGAGAGAGAGAGAAATGGGGGAAGAGAGGAGAAAGAGAGAAGGGAGGGAGAGAGAGAGAGACACACGAGACATGCGGGGGAAGAAAGAGAAAAGAGCCAAATTTTAATGTCCTAAAACGAAAGAACTTTCAACCCAGGATCCTGTATATAGCTAAACTGAGTTTCATTTATGATGGAGAAATTAAATACTTCAACGACATCCACATACTGAAGAAATTTGCTATAACTAAACCAGCTCGCCAAGATATTCTCAGACCTATCCTCCACAATGACCAGCGTAATCCTCCACCACAAAAGTAACCTCACCCAGAAACTATTTATCAAATTTCATCTTCCACAGTGATGAAAGGATTAAAAATGTCCACTGGACTTTCTAAAGATTTATCATTACTTTCAATTAATGTGAATGGTTTAAATTGCCCTCTAAAGAGGCATAGGTTGGCTGACTGG
>CAUYON010007057.1:0-17117 GCA_963573935.1 Arctocebus calabarensis
TTAGCTGTACAGAAGCTTCTGAGTTTAATTAAGTCCCATTTGTTTATTTTTGTTGTTGTTGCAATTGCCATGGCAGTCTTCTTCATGAAGTCTTTCCCCAGGCCGATATCTTCCAGTGTTTTTCCTATGCTTTCTTTCAGAATTGTTATTGTGTCATGCCTTAAATTTAAGTCCTTTATCCAACTTGAATCAATTTTTGTGAGTGGAGAAAGTTAAGGGTCCAGTTTCAGTCTTTTACATGTGGATATCCAGTTTTCCCAGCACCATTTATTGAATAGGGAGTCTTTCCCCCAAGGTATGTTCTTGATTGGTTTGTCGAAGATTAGGTGGTTGTAAGTTGTTAGTTTCATTTCCTGGGTTTCTATATGATTCCAAATGTCTATGTCTCTATTTTTGTGCCAGTACCATGCTATCTTGACCACTATGGCTTTGTAGTACAGCCTAAAGTCTGGAATGGTGATACCCCCAGCTTTGTTTTTATTACTAAGAACTGCCTTAGCTACGCGGGGGGGTTTCTATCTAAAACATAGAATCATTTTTACTGTTATAAGATAAGATATTTCATGCAAAGTATTAACTCTGCCCTCCCAAAGCCCAACCTCCCAACAAACAAAAAACTATCTGGCAATACTGCTATGCTAACATATTAACCACAGTATAATCATTCATAGGAAAACAGTAATTAAGCAATGAATTGGATTAAATAACAAAGTTCAAACTGTCATAAACTCATAGACCACAATGATGTTACAAAACAAGCAATTCCAGAAATCTTATAAACAATAAAATAAATATTTCAATATCATTCTACTTGATCTGGATACACCTGATATTGAAATTGGAGAAAATATATTGTTATAAAGTGAAATTACAAACATGTTTCACTCATAGATGAGGATGCAATATCCTAAACAATATATTAACAAGTTGAATTACAAAATTAATATTTAAGTAATATACTTTAGTCAGAATTGAATCCAATTTATATAAAAGTTAGACACTATTTTCTTTTCTTTTCTTTTCTTTTTTTGGTTTTCTTTCCCTCACCCCCTCCCTCCTTCTCTGTCTGCTCTCTCCTTCCCCCATGCCACACTGTGTCATTCATTGACATTAATTGTCCTCAAATCAAAGTTGAATACATAGGATTCATGCTTCTCCATTCCTGTGATGTTTCACTAAGAATAATATGTTCCACCTCCATCCAAGTTACTACACACGCAGCAAAGTCTCCATTATTTTTGATGGCTGAGTAATATTCCATTGTATACATATACCATAGCTTACCAATCCACTCCTGGGTTGAAGTACATTTAGGCTGTTTCCACACTTTAGTGATTGTAAATTGGGCTGCGATAAACAGCCTAGTACAAGTGTCCTTATAATAAAAGTTTTTTTTCTTCTGGATAGATGCTCAGCAATGGGATTGCAGTATCAAATGGGAGGTCTATGTTGAGTTCTTTGAGCTTTCTCCATACTTACTTTCAAAAAGGTTGTATTAGTTTGCAGTCCCACCAGCAGTGTAAAAGTGTTCCTTTCTCCCCACATCCCCATCTGCAATCTTGAGATTTTGTTATATAGGCCATTCTCGCTGGAGTTAGATGGTACCTCAGGGTGGTTTTAATTTGCATTTCTCTAATAATTAAGGATGATGAGCATTTTTTCAAGTGTTTACTGGCCATTTGTCTGTCATCTTTAGAGAAGATTCTATTCATTTCTCTTCCCCATTGATGTATGAGATTGTTGGTTTTTTTCTCATAGACTAATTGAAGTTCTGCATAGATCCTGATTATTAAACTTTTATCAGATTCAAAATGTGCAAATATCCTTTCCCATTGGGTAGGTTGTTTATTTGCTTTGGTTATTGTCTCCTTGGCTGTACAGAAGCTTTACAGTTTAATTAAGTCCCATTTGTTTACTGTTGCAGTTGTTGCTATTGCCATGGCCGTCTTCCTCATAATGTCTTTCCCCAGGCCAATATCTTCCAGTGTTTATCCAGTTCTTTGAGGATTTTTATCGTCTCATGCCTTAAATTTAAGTCCTTTATCCATCTCGAATCAATCTTTGTGAGGGGAGAAAAGTGCGCATCCAGTTTCAGTCTTTTACGTATGGATATCCAATTTTCCCAGCACCATTTATTGAATAGGGAGTCTTTCCCCCAGTGAACACTCTTGTTTGGTTTATCGAAGATTAGATAGCTGTAGTTGTTGGTTTCATTTCTAGGTTTTCTGTACGATTCCAAGTATCTATGTCTCTAGTTTTCTGCCAGTACCATGCTGTCTTGACCACTATGACCTTGTAATACAGCCTAACATCTGGTATGGTGATACCCCCGGCTTTGTTTTTATTACTAAGAACAGCCTTAGCTCTACGGGTTTTGGATTTGGGTTAGCTATTTGGGTTTTTTTCTGGTCAGATACAAAATGCAGAATCATTTTTTGGAGGTCTTGAAAGTAGGATGTTGGTTGAACATCCTACTAGGGATGGAGTTGAATCGGTAAATTGCTCTGGGAAGTATAGACATTTTAACAATGTTGATTCTCCCAGCTGTGAGCATGGTATGTTCTTCCATTTATTAAAGTCCTCTACTATTTCCTTTCTTAAGGTTTCATAATTTTATTTATAGAGGTCTTTTACCTCTTTTGTTAGGTATATTCCTAAGTATTTCATTTTCTTTGGGGCTATGGTGAAGGGAGTTGTGTCTGTGATTAACCTTTCATCTTGACTGTGCAGAGGAGGTCAAACTCAGCCCTTTTTGCTGATGATATAATCTTATACTTAGAGAACCCCAAAGACTCAACTACTAGACTCCTGGAAGTCATCAAAAAATACAGTAGTGTCTCAGTATATAAAATCAATGTCCATAGGTCAGTTGCCTTTGTATATGCCAACAACAGTCAAGATGAGAGGTTAATCACAGATTTTTTTAAGCATAGAAATTTTTTTTTTTAAAGCCTGAAGTTATTTGTCTTATTCTTGTTTTTTGTTCATTGTTAGTTTTGGTTATTTTATTTTACATGTTGGACCCAGTATAAATTAAATTAGGAGATGGCAGACTACAGCCTGTGAACAAGTCCTGCCCACTGCTTTGTACGACTTAAGAACTAAGAATGGCTTTTACATTTTTTAATTATTGAAATAATAAAAAGAGTATTTTGTGACATGTATAATTTATATGAAATTCAAATTTTAACATAACCACCCCATTTATTTATGTGTTGTCTTCAGCTGCTTTCATTTTATAATAGCAGAGTTGAGTAGTTGTGACAGAATGTGTTTCTCTCATCAGTTCAGGCCCTAGTTGGACTAATCAAATCTCATTGTTTTAGACTGTTGCACTACCAAGTACAATGATGCTGTTGTAACTTGACTGCGTTTTCAGTACCATATGTATCATTATATTGTGACAATTTTGTTTTTTTAATTACAGTGCATACCCATCATGAAAAAACAAGAGAAAAAGAGAAAAGTGGAGTTTGAGTATTGCAATTTTAGGGCGATGTGGAGTGTGAACTGTTTTGATATTGAAATGGAAATCATTGTGTTTATTATGCAGTGACGTTATAGCTATGCTAAAAGAATGCAATATATATTGACATTCCCATAGTAAGTTCTTACCATGATATTCCCAACTAACAGAAAAGCAATAGTTATAAAAATTAGGGAATTAAAAATGGAAAATCTTGTCATTTCTTTATAAAAAGTGAAAGTGAGGCTTTATCCAAAGTTTCTGAGTGGCTTGTTTTTGAGGCAAGGAAAGCCATTTGCCAGTGGTGAATTAATTGCATTTGATTGCAACAGCAGAAGAAAATGTATTCACAGCAGGTATACTTATTTAACACTAGTAGTCTTTCAGCAAGAACAGTTGCTTAGAGTATTGAGAAAATTGGGAGCAACATGAAAAGTCATTTAAAAAACAAGGCAAATGATTTCTAGTGATCCTCCTTGGATCTTAAGGAGTTGATAAATGTTACTGATACCACTCAATTGTAGTTTAGTTGAGGCATCAACTCCATGCTTGAAGTGACTAAAAAGTTAGTGTGGAACATCTTTAGTTGAGAATATTTTGAAAGAAGTTGAGAAAACAACAATTTACTACAACCTGAAGTAGGACTACAAAGATGTATTTTAACTACTGGTGATAAAAATAAGTATGTGGTAGAAAAAGGCTTAGTTTAGACAAGTTTACAAGGCTCATGAAACTCTAAGGCAGGGGTGTCCAACCTGTGGCTCCCAGGCTGCATGCAGATTGAGGGCATTTTTGCTTTTTTGTGGTGTTAGAGATCACAAAATGTATGTAGGGACCTTTTCTTTTGGTTATCGGCTTTTGTTAATGTTTGTGTATTTTCAGTGTGATCCAAGACAACTTTTCTTCTTCTAGTAGGTGACAGAAAAAAAAAGATTGGCCCTTATAGTGTGGATGTTTAAATTGTGTGTTTATTCATCGTTTTATTCAACAGCAGGTACTTTGCAGAGCATTTTTGAATCTGTCATTGTATTTTTGAACTAGTAGCATCAAGGAGAACTTGGACTTTAACCATTGTCAGTTAGGTGAACTTTTATCAGAAATGGAAGTTGATATCTTGATTGGGCCCATTACACAGCAGTTTGATGGCTTAGCAGTAGTAAAGTTTTATTGTCACATTTTGAGCTTAGGGCCCAGATTGAAATATTTCTGAATGAGAAGGATCACCTTTAACTACTGTGTTTGAATATAGACTGCTTTGGAAATTGGCTTCTTCTACAGACTTTAAAATGATTCTCAATGAATCCATGGCAAAACGGTACACAGATGCAAAACTTGTATTGAGGTAAAGTTATATGGAGAACAACTAACATTGTCATGACAAAAAGTAACTTACAAAAAAGTGCTATGCATATTTGCAGGAGATGCATTCATTATCTGAGCTCAAACTACAGTTTCGATAGTGTTTTATAGACCTCAGTGTAAGAGCAAAGGCAATTTTTATATTTCTGAACCATTTAACTATATAATTGAGGAAGTTCAATGTTTGATCAGAAGTGATTGATTTGCAATGTAATGACACTCTAAAAGGCAAATATCAAGAGAAGACTTTGAGTTTTATAAATGTCTTCCAAATGATGAATCTGCTCAGTTAAAATTGTGTAATCACAAATTGATATCAGTATTGATATCAGTATTTGGTAGTATCTACCTGTGTGAAAAGGTGTTTAAAAAAACAAATACATAAAATCTCATTACAAATCAGCATTAATAGATTATTATTTGTAATCTGTTTTGATGATAGAGAACCTTTAACTTTGACCCTCAATGAAGTTGTCCATCCTCCAAAATAGTCTGTTCTTTTCATTGGTAGACCTAAATTACAAAAAAAAAAAAAAAAAAAAGAACTTAAGTACTATTATAACAGCTTGAGCATCCCAAATCTGAAAATCTGAAATGCTCCAAAATCTAAAACTTTATGAGTATTGACATCTTTTTTTTAGACAGAGTCTCAAGTGACTGCCCTGGGTAGAGTGCCGTGGCAGCAACCTCCAACTCAGGCTCAAGCAATTGATGTCTTTTTTTAAATTTCAAAATATTGTGGGAGTACAAATGTTTTGGTTACATGAAGTGCTTTTGTACAGTTTGAGTCAAAGTTACAAGTGTGTTCATCACCCAGATAGTGTGTATTGTACCCATTAGGTGAATTTACCCATTCCCCTTTTCCTTTCTACCTGCTTGATTTCTGTTGAGTTGTGGACATCAAGTAATAACTCTCTTTATTTTATATGGAAGAGTATTCCTATTTGCATTAATTAAATATTTTTAGATAAAACCCAGCGATCCAAATAAATTTGTAAAGCAGACATTGACTTTTATAAATGGTTTCCATTTGAAATGTGTTCCACTATACCAACCTTTATAAGCAGGCAAATCTTAGAAATGTTTGACTTTAGAAAGTTGTTATTATTACTTTCCAAGCCCTGTCAGGTACAATAATGTAGATTTTCAAAGGTTTTCTTACTCTGGGTTCACCTCAGAGCTTAAAAAAAAAAGTTTTCTTCAGTAAAGTACTCAGTATTTTGAGGGTTGGCTAACTCAACAAAATATTTACTTCTTTCCTTATAAACAAAGAGAACATTTTTACTACCAATATATAAAAACAGATTTGATATTAATTTTGTAAATTAATGTAGGTAGGTTGTAGAGTGTTGAAAGAAGAGAAAGAATAGAAAATAATGTTTCTGAAAACATTTAAAAATGTTTTTAAATTTGGAGAGGTGTTTTATTCTATGTAGTCTATTTATTCTTTTCCTAAATGGCTTTAATATATAATATAGGCAAAAATATGAACTATAAGTGGGTAAAGGTTGAGATAAGTTTTTGTCTCTACACATTACTTAAATTTAGAGAAATTCAAAAATGAGAAAGTTGTCTCATGTTTGCTTAATATATAGGATTTGGCATTTTTAAAATATCTAAGTATCTTAATATTTCATTTAGTTTTGATTTAACTCTTGTTTTCTAGATGAAGCATTGGATGATTTAAAATCCCAGAAGAAAAAAATAGTAAGTTAACTTTTATTTTAAGTTAATTTATATAAAACTAATAAGAAATGAATAATTAGTGTTTATATGTTGTAAGCTAATGACTCCCCAAGGAATAAATATGCTTTTAGATAGCATTTTAATGGTGAAACTAAATTATGTATATTTTTGCTAGTTAATAATGATTGACAGGAAAAAGTAGTTTAGATGGACTTTTGAGATTCTGAGAATCTGTGTTAGTTGAAACCCAAGAAGTAATTAAAAGAAATATATTGGAGGACTGGCTCGGCGACGGTAGCACAGTGGTTACGGGTTATGGCGTCAGCCACATACACCAAGGTTGGTGGGTTCGAACTCAGCCCTGGCCAGCTAAACAGCAATGATAATTGCAACAAAAATTAGCCAGGCATTGTAGTGGGCACCTGTAGTCCCAGTTACTTGGGAGGCTGAGGCAAGTGTATTGCTTAAGCCTAAGAGTTTGAGGTTGCTGTGACCTGTGATGTCAGAGCACTCTACTGAGCGCGACATAGTGAGACTTTGTCTCAAAAAAAAAAAAATAAATAAATAAATAAATAAAAGAAATATATTGGAGGACTAAATGAAGGAGAGACACCATAAGACCGAAAGAGAAGGAATCAGGAAAATTGATTGTAAGAGACAAATTCAACATGAAAAGATTGAAGAAAGGGGAAGAGAGAAAGAAGTTTTTTCTTCAGCGCCTTCAATTTTCTATCAGAAACTCTGATGACATGGGTATCTGCTTGAAGTTAGTAAAATGCATCCTTCAGATGAGTTAGAAAGAGGGCCAACGTAAAGAGAGGAAGGGTTCAGCTACTTAGGAGACTGATCTGGAGGATTCTTTGACCCTGGGCAACATGACAAAATCCAATCTCTTTATTAAAAAAAAAAAGGGAGTAGGGAGAGAGAAAGGCCTCTAGATGTTTGCACGTTGATACATAATAGTCTGTAAAAAGGGAATTGAACTTAGAGTTTGTCTTAGAATTAAGGTTTTGTTTGTTTGTTTGTTTGTTTTTTGAGACCGAGTCTTACTTGTCACCCTCCTTAAAGTGCTATGGCGTCACAGCTCACAGCAACCTCAAACTCCTGGGCTCAAGCAATTCTCTTGTCTCAGCCTCCCAAGTAGTTGGGACTATAGGTGCCTGCCACAACACATGGCTATTTTTAGAGATGGGGGTCTTACTCTTGCTCAGGCTGGTCTCGAACCTGTGAGTTCAAGCAATCCACCTGCCCCACAGCCTCCCAGAGTGCTAGGATTACAGCCTCCCACTGTGCCCAGCCTACTTAAGTTTTTGATAAGATTATTTTATAAATGTGGAAATGATAATTGCTGATAGTATTATCATGTTACATGGAAACTTTTTAGATGAAATTTAATCAGATGCAAATGCAAATGATCAATTCAATTCAATGTATTTTAGTCTAGTTTAAGACAAGTAATAATTATGTTTGAAAGTAATAAAAATTATGACAGTGAAGAGTAATGTTAAACATTTTTCTGTGAATTGATGATAAAAGACATTGGCCCTGAGCTGTGTGCGGTGGCTCACACCTGTAATGCTAGCACTCTGGGAGGTGGAGGCAGATGGATCCCTTGAGCTCAGAAGTTTGAGATTAGCCTGAGCAAGGGTGAGATGCCCACCTCTAAAAAAACAGGCTTGCCGGGCATTGTGGTGGGCACCTATAATCCTAGCTACTCAGGAGGCTGAGGCAAGAGAATCATTTGAGCCCAAGGGTTTGAGGTTGCTATGAGTTGTGATGCCAGGCCCTTTACTCATGGTGAGTAAATGAGACTCTCTTTCAAATAAAAAAAAAAAAAAAAAGACACTGGTCTTAAGGATTTTAAGTACCTGAAAAGTAAAGGAACTTTAATTCTGGACAGATGCCTTAGCTTTGTTTGATGCTTCTTTGGTATTCTGTGATGTATTTGTCAAAACTGGATTGGTAATTTTGATGGTCCTAAATTAAAACATAGAAATATCTTTTTATTATGTTTCTGTCCTTTTACACATTATGGAACAGCCAAATTCAGAGAATACTGACAGTCTTAGTGATACAGAAGTTGTGATAAGATTGGGTTTGCTGGTGAGATAAAAAGAACCTGGTAGTGTTCTCCTTTTGTACCAAGATGGAGAATTATTGGTTAAAGGAGAAAAAACAAAGAAAAAGAAGACAAAGGAAAAACAAAAAAAGGGATAAAAATTATAAGTGATGAGAAGCAGCACATTGTCATTGACATCATGTGACCAGAAAACAAACTGTTGAAAAGGATATGATTAGGGAAAATCTCTCAATAGAGTAACACAGGAGAATTGGAAATATCTGTGAAAGGCTAACAAGTGTGCACTTGGTCTTCTGCTAACTGAGAATGGAAATGTGCTTTGAACCTAGATCTTTTCTGAGTTCTAAGTTTCATGTCCTTGCCACTGATTAGAGTGCCTATTTAAAACATGTTATTAACTTAAAATGACACATGGATGTCTTAAGCTATTATGTGAAAACATTTTGTTAGCAGTAAATGCAAAAGGGGGATGGATTTGTATTTCCTAGTGTTTTTAAAATTTTTATTTAAGATAAATGAAGCATAGACATGAATACTTGCTGAACAATCTACAAGGAAGTGCAGTCATTTGTGAAATAGCATTTTGGTTTTGAGTTTTGTGTAATGTTTTAAACATCACAGTTGTATCTAATCTTTTAAAACCTAGTGGTAGTGTTAGTCTAGAGCAGGGTTTTGCAACTGGTGTGCTGTGAGAGGATCTTAGGTGTGCCACAAACATTTTCAAATGAATCATTAAATTACTTTTGAAAGAAGTTCAAAGCACAGTAAGTATATTCTTTTTTTTTTATTCTTTATTTGTATCAACATAATTTAAGTGTGCGGTGGAAGTTTAATTATAGAATCAAATGTGCCATGAGATAAAAAAGGTTAAAAACATTGGTCTGGATAGAGCTTTGCTTTCCAAAGCAGTAGCTACTAGCTCCACGTAGTTGTTAAATTTAACTTATTTAAAATGAAATGAAACTACAAATTCAGTTCTTCAGTTGCATAAGCAACATTTAAAGTGTTCATTTACTGCATATGGCCTAACGGCGACTATTATGCTATTATCGACCATTTCCATCATTATGTAAAGTTTTATTGTACAACACTGGCCCAAAACATTAAATATCTAATTTGTAGAGGTCAGGGATTTGGTATTTTAATATTTCATGTAGATTAGGGATGTATTCTATCATGTCCTCTCTCTAAGACCTCCATTCCTACTTTTGCAACACTTTTTCCAATAGTGTTATTATAAACATTTTATTTATGTCAACTTATTTTGACAGTTTATCCTAATTTTGAAATAATTAGGAATATATTTTAGTTTTACTAAAACAACCTTTAAATAAGGTTAAAAAAATTCATCTAACAATCTAGCATCTTATATATTGAATTTAGTGTTTAATTAGGAAGCTGTTAACTGCTATTGTGGCAGCATATTTTAAACTATATTTTCAACTCAGTAAATATGTTCTGGGTTGCATTTTAAAATAAATGTCCTTTGGAGTGAATATGACATTTAATGAATCTAAGTGACTATCAGTGATCATAGAGAAAGAAAAGGATCTGTTCCAATTTTTGTAAAAGCATTTTATCCTACACATTAGGTAATTGTCATTAACTATGATTGTTTTGTACTAAAGTTCAACTTTTTCTGATGTTGGGCCATAACCTTTAAAGTTTAGTGACTATATTTTAAGTTAAACCCATGTATTAAGCTATAAAGTGATTTGAGTACTTTGTAAATAAAGGGCTATAATAATGAAGTGTTTTAATTATAGTCCCTAGTATGAGTGTAAAACTCAGTAAAATTTTTACTTAAATACTATGTTCTGTTTTTTTTTTCTTCCCTCTAAAGTTCCTTGAATCTAAGTTAATAAGTGAGGGTGGGCAGGGTTGGCTTTATCTTTTAAAGTCATCTGAGCAAATTCCATGGCTGTTCTCCCAGTTAGTGAGTTTTCATTGCATTTGCAGCAAGCTAATTGCTTGTGCTAATAAATAATCTAAAATCGATGCTGACAGCAGTTAATTGGCACAGAGATTTTATTTTGTAAAGCTCTTGGCTAACGACCTTCTTTAAATTAATAGCATTAAGTGCTACAAGGAAATAAATCTGAGGAATTGCCTGTCATTTGCTTGTCATGTCTAATAACTTCCAATAATGATGGCTGATAGATTTTTGCACATTCCATTATTGAAGTTGGTGCATGTAATTATTCTCCTCATTATATGTAAACAATTAGCAATATTTGGTATTTCCTTGCAGTAAAGCTGTTGAGTACAAGTAACATATTAGAGGTTAGAAGCCATTTTAAAATCTGGATTTTAATTATTTGAATGTAGGAAGTCTTTTGTTGTATTTGGATATATTATGTGTTATTTTAAGCCTTGTACTTGAATACTTCTTGAATAGGACTTATAAAAATAAGTAGTATGTGTATTTTAAATGTGAAAATTTGTGGAAATTTTTGTTCATAGCTTGAAGAAGTCATGGAAAAAGAAACTTATAAGACGGCTAAATTAATCCTTGAAAGGTTTGATCCAGACTCAAAGAAAGCAAAGGTAAGGCTGTGATATCACTATTATTTTATTATAAATTACATGTTGTAATAATAGGTCTCTGTAATAACATGATTGTAATTGACAGGAGTTTGAGCCGCCATCTGCTGGAGCAGCTGTAACTGCAAGACCTGGACAAGGTAAATAACTTTGTAGAAACTGCTGCTGCTGTTGGAAAGATCCCTATTTACCCAAGTGAGTTCAAAAGTGTGTTGGAGGTGTGTAAAAACTTATGTAGAATGCTTTTATGTTAACTGATGTTTGGTAATTTGGACTTGACTTGAGGTAAAATTTTATTTTATGTGAATATGTTGATAAGCTATGATATATCAAATATCTGTTGATTGGTTTTATATATATAATTGGTTTTAGTCTTTTGAAATGTAAATAATTCAATGGAATTATTTCATAATTATAATATTGAAATATAAATAATATTTCATAATATTTTTTCCCCTGTCAAACTATAATCTCTTAGAATAACTGTTATGAACTTCTTTACATTTTTATGTTTTATTTTTGAGAAATATAATGAAGATTCTTGTTAAATTTGAAGTTTCTTCTAAAATAGCACTTATTTAGGAAGAGAATAAAATAATTTAGAAATAAGAATGAATTACTGCTGTATAATAATGTTAACTCTTTCTTTTTGAGTTTGCATTACTATATTATTAATAAAGCCATCACTATTATATCATTAAATATTATGTAAAATTGTAAAAGCCATTATTTTAAGTGGTTATATAAAATAATCCCAAGACTGACATATGAAAAGATATTTTTGAATTTATAATGGCTCTTATCTTTGTTCTCTATTTAATAATATTATTTTGTACAGCTTTTATTGCAATGTAGAATATACTGCTTTCAAAAATTTAACTTTAATTTTTGCAGTTTATCAGTATTGTAACCTACTCTGTAAAGTTAGGATGGCATATAGAACTTTGGAAAGGAAATCCTTGGCCAGAGGCAGTGGCTCATGCCTATAATCTTAGCACTTTGGGAGGCCATGGCAGGAGGATTGCTTAAAGCCAGGAGCTCAAGACCTGCCTGGGCAACGCAGCAAGACCCCATCTAAAAAAAAATTAAAAATTAACTGAGGCTGAGACTGAAAGATTGTGTGGGTCCAGGAAATTGAGGTTACAGTGAGCTGTGATCAGCCAAGCTGGGTGAGAGAGTGAGACCCTGTCTCTGGGGGGGGGGGGGGAGGAAGTGGTAAAAAATATACACACACACACACACACTCTTTTATAAATATCCTCCACAAAGATATCAAATCATAATGGCTTTAGGTTTTCTCAGCGGCAAGGCTATGTGTGATGAATCTCCCCACTTCCAAATCCTTCATAAATAGGATTTTGGTTCATAGGAATACAGAAATACGAAGCTGTTCTTTTTTGTTTTTTGCCTTGTTCTTTTGATGATTGCGTGTGATTAAAATATATATGCTCATGTATGATTAAAATTAATTAGGCATATATATGCAATTGAACCCGCTACTTTCATAAATTTAAATTTTCTACAGTTTATACTTCTAACAATTATTAAAAAAATGTTTTTTGCCCTAAAGACCAGGTTTATATATAATTCCTAAAGCATTTTGTGTAACTGGTACTAATTTTTCACAATATTTTTAGATGAACTCATAGAAGCAGAGAGTAAAATGGCTACTTTTTATGGGTTGTAGGAGAGAGATGGAGGAAATAAGGCATTGGTTAAAGGGTACAAAGTTTCAGCTGTATATGGTGTTCATAAAGTTCATATGTGATTTAAAATAATTACAATTTTAAGTAATTTAAATTGCACACGAACTTTATGGATACCTTTATAGGTAAAAACTTCTAAGATCTAAATTATAGTATGGTAAAAATAGTAATGCTGTATTATATACTTGAAATTTGCTAAGAGGGTAGATCTTAAGTGTTTACCCCCACCAAAAAACACAAAGGTAACTATAGTATGTGGGTTGAGGACTATGTTAATTACTTAACTATAGTAATCATTTCACAATGTATAAAATACTTTTAAATTATTAACCTTAGTAAGTATGTATTTAAGATGTGATATTACTTTTTTAAAAAATATATTCTTTTATTAACATTCTTATCTATTTCTTATCGTTTAGCAATATAATTATTTTAAGAATCTAAATGTATCTTAGTAACTTTTAAAACTTAAATCAAGATTTTCCTTCTGATGTCATTTTGAAATTATAGAAAAACAATTGCTGGTCTCTCTGATTTAGATTTCTGTGGCTTTGCTTTTGGATATATTCTCTTAGAATTAACATTTAGCTATAATATAAATAAATTGTTCATTTAAAAAATTTACTGAATAACTGCTATGTTATAGAACAGGGAATAAAGAGATGAATATAGCATGGTTTATAACTTTTTAAACTTTTCTTCAGTGGTGCACTGTTCTTGTATTTCTTGCTTTTCTAAATGTATAGGAATTAATTGTTTTGGGGCCTTTTTCTTAACTTTTTAAAAATTCTAGATTATATCTTAACTTTATTATGCTTTTTGAGTGTTATACTTTGTTGTTTAATCCTGTTTGAATATCTTTTAGTTTCCTACTATTTTTATAGCTGACTTAGTTATTAATTTTATTTGTTCTGTGTTTCAGTGAGTTTGAAGTCTTTGTTTTTTTGTTGAACCACTGTTTGTTTTTCCTTTCTTTCTCTCTTTCTTTGTCTTTCTAATTTTCTCTTTTGAATTTAGTCTGTTTCTGAATTTACACAATAGAAAGTAGAGAAAAAGTTCTTAAAGATATAGATGGGACAGTTAAGTTAATGAACTCATCCAAGAAAAAGTGCTACATAACTCATTGCTGAATATCACTGTAGTCATTTTCGAGGGGAGTATACCCTTCAAAGCAATTTTGGAACTCTTATTCTGTAATGGCCATCGGAGCTGTTGTCATATAAGGTATGACAATTAAGTTCACAAATTCATCCTAGAAAATGTGCTCTCAGGGATGGACTGGCTGCTAGCATTGGTGTGATAGTTTCCCAAGGGGCGTACCTCAAAGTTGACATACTCATATTTAGCAGTGAGGTATGTAGTACGTTTTTAAGGATGATTTTGTGAACATCATTGTCTGAACTTGTATGTAGTCCTTGAAAAGATCTTCCCTCCAAAATTAATCTTATTATGATGTCCTTATTTTACTAGCTCTATTGCATGCTTGCTGAACCAGAACTTTGATTCATGTATAGTAGGAGTCTTTCTTTTATATTTATTTCTAAGATGTTAATGATATTTACTATGCTGAGATTCATTATAAATTTTGAGGATAGTATTTTTTGATTTGCTTACATTTAACACCGAAAAAGGTATTAAATTAGATGGATTAATCCATCTAACCTGATCTCTCCCTTTTTAATAGACTTCATTTTTTAGAAAATTTTAGATTTATAGAAAAATTATGACAGGAATTAAAAAATTACTGAAAAAAATTACAGGAATTCCCAAATACTTTCATATCAAGTTTCTCCTTTTAATATCTTATGTCAAAGTGGTATATTTGTTACAGTTTGATATGCTATTATTAATTAAAGTCCATAGTTTATTCAGATTTCTTTAATTTTTATCTGAGTCTTTTTTCTTTTTCAGGATCTCATCTGGATACCACATTACACTTAGTTGTCCTGTCTTCTTAGTCTGTGACAGTTTCTCAGAATTTATCATTTTTAATGACCTTGACAGTTTTGCTTGACCCTTTTCAATAAAGAATTTTTTATCAATAGGAAAAATAGATATAAATTAGTATTAGTGGAAAACTAAGGATGGAGAATAGGGAGTGCTTTGAGTGAGGGCAAGTTTGTTGCGTGACCGGAGATGCGAGGGGCTATAGCTTTACCTCAGGTGTAGATCCTCAATGCAATGTTAAGAGCACAGGAAGCAGGCTACAAGCTCTTTTGTGGCAAATAGCCCCTTAACTTTATTTCTCACTATCTTATATACTTTTGCAGTCATGTGCACACTTAAATCTGTGATTTACAATATTCATTATTTGACTTTAAACTTAAGTGGCAGATATCCTGTCCGGGAAAACAGCACAATACTCTTCTACTTTTAGGTCTTAAAAAATCTACATAAAATAAGAGAGACAGAGCTATAGGAGAACTATTTCCTCATGTACTCAGCAAGTTAACCTTAAATGGGTCTTTGACTTTGTTTCTTCACAGTGCTAAGATCTTTAGGCATTTGACAAAATGTGAAGACATTTTGTCAACCTCTGGACCAAGCCTCCAGGCAAGAACCTAGGAGACAATGGTTGCAAAAACTTCAAAATATCTGTTCCCGAATAACCAGAAAACAGTCTTTGTGTTTGCCTCAGGGTTGCCCAAATCTATTGCTTTTTCTGTGAAGGCAAAAGCCAGTTTAACACATTAGTGCCTTACTCAAATGAGAAGTACATGAGACATACATGTGGGGAATTCTAACCCCACAGCTAGGGTCATCATTTTTTACACAGTGGTTATGGTACCAGCCACATACACCCAGGCTGGTGGGTTCAAACTAGGCCCAGGCCAACTAAACAACAATGACAACCGCAGAGAAAAACTAGCCGGGCGATGTGGTGAGTGCCAGCTACTCGGGAAGCTGACGCGAGACAATCACTTAAGCCCACGAGTTTCATGTTGCTGTGAGCTGTGATGCCACAACACTCTATGGGGAGACAGTCTGAAACTCTGTCTCAAACAAATAATACTAACGGCTAATATTGGTGAGGATTTACCAGGTGCCAGTCTTTGTTGTAAGTACTTTACACAAGTTATTCAAGACTCAAACATGTTACAGAAAAGGAAATGCCTCCATGGATGGATTGACTTGCCAAAAGGCAAACAGCTTAAGAGGCAGACTGAGAATCTGATCTTGAGCAGAGGTAGCTCCTGAAGTTAATCATGCTCTTAACCAGAATAAAAAGTCTTGAATATTTCCAATCCTATGAAGCACCTGGCTGAAAGGATCTATCCGTGAAGTTCCCTTCAGTTGTTCTCATTGGCCTACATTTTATTGTTGTTCTTAACCTCTCCTGAGCTTCAAGGTTTTCTGATGAAGCTATTAAAGCCATCCAGCTTTAATACTTGCTTGATTATGTCTAGGATTTAAGCAAGAAAAAGAAAGAAAGAGAGAAAGAAGGAAAGAAAGAGAGAGAGAAAAAAAGAAAGAAAATAACATAGATCATCCAAGCTTTTTTTTATTATCATATTAATATTCCACTCAAAAAAATGGGGACCTTGCTCAAAGCTGCCAATTTGTTATTTCCTTACCAAAGACACCCTTTGAGATGTTGAAGATTATCCCTAAATCCCAGATATAAATGAACTAATAGAAATTCTTTTTCCCCAGACCCCAAATCATGTGTTCAGGAGACCTGACCCCAAGGGGCTCAGACATGTGTGTACCATTGCCACGCAGAGAACACAAATATTTGAGGGAGGCTCACTAAATTTATCACAGATATGGCATTCAGTAGTGAATGGTCATTTATCATCCCCATCTCCAAAGAATACTACGTGGTACAAAAATATGCATCAGCCCAAATTAGTTTCAAATTCCAACATTCTACATCACTTCTTTTTCTTTTTATGTCTGTCTGTCTTAATGCAGTAACCACTAGCCACAAATGATGAATTAAACTTAAAAAATTAAGTGAAATTTAAAAATGATTTCCTGAGCTGCACTAACCACATGTCAAAGGTATAATGGCCACGTGTGCTACCCTGAATAACAGCAAAAGTTCAGAACATGTGGCTGTGACAGAAAGTTCCAAGGCACAGTGTCATACTACTAAAGCACAGCAAGGGGAGGAAGAGGCTGTCTGGGGGCAGCAGAGGGGGCAGTGCAGCTCCTGGCTCCAAGCCTCCTCAAGGTTCTGGTCTGAGGGACACTCACGTGGTCCTAGAGCCCATGCACTGGAGGGACCCTACACAGGCTTCCCTTAACCCAGCGGTTCTCAACCTGTGAGTCA
>CAUYON010007058.1:0-16206 GCA_963573935.1 Arctocebus calabarensis
TTCTCAAGACTGCCCTCAAAAACGTCAAGGTAGTTTTTCTTTTTTTTTTTTTTTAATCTTCATCATTAAATCATAGCTGTGTACAATAGTGCAATCAAGGGGTACAATGTGCTGGTTTCATATACAATCTGAACTATTTTCATCATACTGATTAACATAGCCTTCCTGGCAATTTCTCCTTTATTATATGAAGACATTTGTATTCTGCATTTAGCAAGGTTCGCCTGTACCCTTCTAAGATGCACCATAGATTTGGCCCACCAATTACCCTCCCTCCACCCCAACCTCCTCTCCCCTCCCTACCCTTGCCCCTTTCCCTACATTCTTGTGTTACAGTTGGGTAATACCATTCATAGGTCAGCTATAAATTAGCTTCATAGTAGGGCTGAATACATTGGATACTTTTTCTTCCATTCTTGAAATACTTTGCTAAGAAGAATATGTTCCAACTCCATCCATGTAAACATGGAAGAGGTAAAGTCTCCATCTTTCTTTAAGGCTGTGTAATATTCCATGTTATACATGTACCACAATTTATTAATCCATTCGCGAATCGATGGGCACTTAGGTTTCTTTCATGACTTAGCAATTATGATTGGGCTGCAATGAACATTCTGGTACAGATGTCTTTGTTATAATGTGATTGTTGGTCTTCTGGGTATATACCTAGTAAAGGAATTATAGGATCAAATGGCAGGCCAATTTTTAGATCTCTAAGTACTCTCCAAGCATCCTTCCAAAAAGAATGTTGGACTCCCCAGGCAATTGAAGCAGTATCAAAGATACACTACTAGGACCTGATCAAATTAAAAAGCTTCTGTACAGCCAAGAATATAGTAAGTTTAGCAAGCAGACAGCCCTCAGAATGGGAGAAAATATTTGCAGGTTATACCTCTGACAAAGGTTTAATAACCAGAATCCACAGAGAACTCAAATGTATTAGCAAGAAAAGAACAAGTGATCCCATCTCAGGATGGGCAAAAGACTTGAAGAGAGACTTCTCGAAAGAAGACAGGCACACAGCCTACAGACACATGAAAAAATGCTCACCATCCTTAATCATCAGAGAAATGCAAATCAAAACTTCTTTGAGATATCACCTAACTCCAGTAAGATTAGCTCACATGACAAAATCCCAAAACCAGAGATGTTGGCGTGGATGTGGAGAAAAGGGAACACATCAAGATAGTTTTTGACCCTTCTAAGACCTGCAGATAACTCCTCATCAGGCCACTTTGCTGACTCATTCCATAGGGCAGGCCCTTTGAAAAGCATGTCCTTGGACTTGGAGACAGGCAGTAAAATCCTCACAGATTTTTCCCAATAAAACTGCCATTTCTTCTTACCCCTTTGCTCAAGTCTTTCTTCATCTTTACTTCTCAAGGGAATACCGGAAAAGGAAAAAAAAAAAAAGTAAATGTCACATTATTTGTAGATCAAAATCTGTGATTCCCGTTCCTGACAAACTCGTTGGATTTGGCCTTCACATCTCTGGATTTGCATCTCTTTATATCTGGAGATTCTGTGTATATCATATTCACTCCACAATTAGTTTTGTATTTTAGTCATACACACAATTAATCAAATGGATGAAGTTTTTCTGCCCTGACCAGTAGACATCATGAAATATCATGTATATAAATCTAATTCTATGAAAGAAACATGGTAACTTGTGATATGGGAAAATTACATGTTTTTAGACCATGCCTTTAGGTGAAGCATTTGTTTTTATCACAATGGCCATATATTTTCTCTTTATATTACATCATACATTTTAAGTCAAGTAGAATTTTTAATAGTACTATAAAGTGACTTCCTTTCCCTCCCCTCTCACATTTGTGTGCACTAAATAGACAACTATTAAGTGGGCCCTTGCGACGTGAATGAGGAATTTGTATTTAGAATATGTGATTTTAGGATCCCAAAGTTGTCTTCATTGCAACTGTTACATGAGCAGATATTGTTTTTTTAAAAATGTTGTAAACACCTATATTTAGAACAGCAATATACCATAATTTATTTATTTATTTATTTATTTATTTATTTTTTTAGACAGAGTTGCAGTAGAGTGGGATGGCGTCACAGCTCACAGTAACCTCAAACTCTTGGGCTTAAGAGATTTTCCTGCCTCAACCTCCTAAGTAGCTATGACTACAGGTGCCTGCCACAATGCATAATTTCTTTTAAAACTTTGTATCTTCTATCTAGATTTACAATATTTTATTCTGTCTGAAGAGGAAATATTTATCTATAGTTCCTTACTGAATATTCTGTTTTTCTGACTTTAGTAACTCATTTTAGGTGAAATAGTACAAAATATTTTAGAAAAAATTAGTTCAGGTAGGAAAATTTAAACACTATACAGATAACTTTTTTCTTTGATATATTTATCTTTTTTATTTTAAAAAGAAAAGATTAAAAATAAAGACAATCATTTGTTGGCTTAGAGTTTATAATACTCTTCATGTTTGAAACTGTAGTTCTTAGAGATTATAAATTTGTGAATTCATATTCGTGTTTATGACCTGCACAAATATTCAGTTGTGTCCAATTGTTTTGAAGATCTGTAAATGCAAAACTAAAGAATTTCTAAACGTGTCATACAGAGGCACTCCTATATGATTAACTGATGGTTTTAATTGGGATATAAAACTGCATGATGATTTGGGCATGAAAAATTCACTTTTATTTCTAGAATATATTGTGGAATAGTGTACTTTGATGCATGCTAACAGTTAAAGAAAATATCTAATTTGTGTTTCATTGGTTAAATAAACATTATTTGTGACTAATGAATAAAATGCAATTATAAAATACTATTTTCTTTAAAACAAAATATTTTACACAAATCTTCAAAGGCTGGGCATGCCCATGGGTCATAATTAAATAGCAATACATAAAGATTAAACACTCTCTAAAAAGAAAATTCTCCTTCATAATGGGAGAAAATATTTTCCAACTGTAAATCTGGTAAAGAGTTTCTATCCAAACTACATAAGAAACTCGAACAACTCAATACCAAGAAAACAGATAACTCAATTTGGGAAAAATAGGCAAATGACCCAATTTAATCCCAAATTGACAAAAGACCTAAATAGACACTTTTCACCAGAAGACACATAAACATCCCACATATATATAAAATATTCTTAACGAAATCAAATCAAAAGCACAATGAGATATTACCTAACATCTGTGAGAAGAGAATAGCTATTATCAGAAAGATTAAAAAAAAAAACAAACTAGTGTAGATGCAGATATGGAAAAAGGAAACCCTTATTCACTGTTGGTAGGAAAGCTGAATTACTACAGCTATTCTGGAAAACAACATGGAGCTTTTTTTTTTTTTTTACAAATAGTACCACTATATGATATGCTCCTGGATATAAATCCAAAGGAAATCAAATTGCTATGTTGAAAAGATATCTGCTCTCATGCTCTTTGTAGCACTATTCACAATAGCCAAGAAATGGAATCAACCTCCATATCTAGTGACAGATGAGTGAGTGCACATATGAAATGTGGTATATGTGTGTATGTATAAAATGGACAAATCTTATACACATATAAGCATATTATATACACACACGCAATGGAATGCTATCAGTCTTTACAAAAGGAAGAGAATCTTGTCATTTGTGACAACATAGATGAACCGTAAGGACATTAAGTTAATTGAAAACAGACAGGAGCAGAAAGACAAATGCTGCATGATTTCACTTGCATGTGGAATCTAAAAAAGTCCAACTCATAGTCTGCTCTGAGTAGAAGAGGACATTCCCAGGAAGGGGCTCCAGGGGATGCAAGCCGGGGTAGAGGATTCCACCCACGTGGCATAAAGATTGCATTCTCACTTGGGAAGCAGGACATAGGGTCAGGGGTCACACCCTGAACAGCATGTGGACTTGTCCAACCTGGGAAAGGGAGTGGGGATAGAATATGTATTATATCCTGGAAATATATGTAACATGTTAAAAAAATTTTTTTCTGGATAAAAGTACTGCTTTAATTCTGTGAGTGCTGAGAATATCAACATATTTTGTTCATGATTTTTGCAGTTTAATGAAAAAATTGTAAAAGCATACTTCACATAAGATTCTTCATGTAAGAAACTTGTTTGAGGACATTATAGTTGATTCAACACATGCTCTGATATTTCCCTTCTAGCTAATTGTTTCCTACCACATGTTTATTCAAATATAATAAGTACCTAAATCTATACCAGAATGGTTAAAAATGCAAAAGGAAATACTAGATTTTGGAAACTATGCAGAACGATTCTCATACACTGCTTCATACAATGAAGTTGGGAGTAAAACTTTATATTGCTTTGGAAAAATGTTTAAGAGCAGCTACTAAGCACTAAATATATTAAAATGTACATACTATATGTATGATCAACAATGGTATCTATATCTAAAGTGCTTGTATATCTATGATTGTCATCAAAGCATAATTAGGAGAGTGTTTATAGTTGCTCATTTCGTAAAGAGTTTAAGTAATATCTTAGTTGTAGTGGAAAGTTATTGTATATTTTGGCAGGAGTGTGATTTGATTATGGTTTTGTTTCTAAAAAACAATCTGCTGCAAGTGTGATGAAGGGCTGGTAGGTAGAACAAGATGGAAGATGAGATTATTGATTAAGATATTGCTTTTCTTGTATAAGCGAGACACGATAGCGAGTTTGACGCAGTATTTTAAACTAGGATGGCAAGACTCACTCACATTTGGAATATATTTTAGTTGTATTAGACATGTCCTTGTAGTAACTACATGATCCCTTTTGTCCTGAGGATAGCGTTTGTCACAAGAACAAAGAAGACAAAGAAGAAAATATCAGCTATTTTCACACTTTTCCAGATATAGATACTGGCTTAGGCAAGACATTGAAGCATGTAAAACATATATTTTCCTTTGTCATATACTCATATATCATCGGTTTGCATAATCAGTTCTTCGTATTCCCAAGACACAATATTATCCTACTATTCTATTTTCTTCTTGTGACATCAAAACAAAAATAAAAGTAAAATCTTCAGGGTTCTAGTTTCCTGTCATTATACCGCCTTTTCACACATCCATTACCCTTGCACAGGAAAATATTCATGTTTAAGTGATCAGATATGTAAATAAGTAGAATGAAAATAATTTTCTAGAATTTGTGAATAATTGAAATATTGGTACTCCTACCTACAATAGCCTAATTGTATTCATTGTTAGGAAAGAATCCTGACCTCAGGCAAGATGGCATGGTATAAACCAGATATTGATGCCAGAGTTTCAGGTTCTCCGTCTCAGTGATTGGAAGTGATGCAGGACAAAGCTGCCCTACAACCGCTGCCTTGGCCCTGGCGGTGCTGATGCTGTGGCGGATGGAGGACCATGGAGGAACCAGCTTGCGGAAGGACCTGACACCCGTGGGGAAGACACTGGCGCCTTGTTGTCTCCTTCCCCAGCACTTCTGGCTAGTCCATTTCATGGATGGCACCTTGCTGTCTCCTCCTCCTGCACATCTGACTGGTCAATATCATGTCAGTTTCCAGGGCCTGGGTCTTCCTTAGACAGCTGGCTGTAACTGACGAAGACCCACGCCCTAAGAAGTTCTGGCCAAACAACTCCCTGGGACTATATAAACCCCTGAGTAGAGAGCTCAGGGGCAGAGCTCGCTGGACCTAGGACAGGGAACAGGAGACCTTGTTCCCCTCCAACACAGACCTCGGAGAGGGGGCAGGAGAGTTTGTTCCCCTCCAGGGTTCTCTTTGCCTGGAGGTTTAGATTTTCCTCTTGTAATTCTTCTTTCTTGTAAATAAATCCTGACTTACTACCACTCTTGTGGTCCGTGGATTCTTTCTTGGAACAGCCAAGATCAAGAGCCTGAAATTCCGGTATCAGAAGGATCACAGGAGTAGTGGTAAATCAGGATTTATTTACATGAAACAAGAATTACAACTGCAAGAAAAACCAAACCTCCAGGCAGAGAGGACCCAGGAGGGGATCATGCTCTCCTGCTCCCTCTCGGAGGTTCAGCCAGGTCTGTGTTTGAGCTCTCTGCTCAGGGATTATATAGTCCCAGGGGGTTGTTTTGCTGGAACTTCTTAGGGCGTGGGTCTTCTTCAGTTACAGCCAGCTGTCCAATGAAGACTCAGGCCCTGGAAACTGACATGATACTGACCAGTCAGAAGTGCAGGAGGAGGAGGAGACTTAAGGGCCATCCATGAAATGAACTAGCCACAAGAGCAGGGGAAGGAGACAGCAGGGCACCAGTGTCTCCCCTGCAGGTTTCTGGCCCTTCCAGCAAGCTGGGTCCTCCATCCGCCACAGGATCAGCACCGCCAGGTCTAAAGTGGCAGGTAGTAGGGCTGCCTTGTCTTGCATCAATATGATGTCAAAGTATTTAAGTTAAACATAAGATTTAATGGAGCAAACAAGATAGTCCATTGCTCAGAGCATAGCGAACATGATGAACATCAGCAGTTACCTCAGTCCTCCTGTCTCCAGTTTTTAGGGGCATTGCATAGAGGTAATTTCAGTTACTAGGCACATGGGGGACTTTGCACTGCATCTGTGGAGAAACAACACTTTCGTAGAAAGCAGTAAGCAAAGCTTCCCTTTGTCTGAAGGCAAACTTGCAAGAATAGCAAAGGACTATCCTTCCAAAAATCCCAAAGCAAATGTGCGTTCATGTGGAAGTGTCCATGAGTGTGTGTGTTTACTTAATAGAAAGCAGTGTACAAAGCAAAGTAAAAGCATTTGTGAAGTATGAAGTAGATGAAGTATATACTATTTTCTACGTCCAGTTGATTGAGCTCTTACTCAGGATTCAATACTTTAGTTTTGCCTCATTTTAAACATTCCTAACTTCCCTAATCTAAATTCACAGAGTTCTAAAACTTCAAGTTTTCATTTTGTTTTGTTTATCTTATTTTGTTTCAGTCTCTTAATTGCTCCCATAGAGGAAACACTTGGAGTTTTGGGGAGAGACTGCTAGGCCAGAGTGTGAGGGTGGCTTGGGAAGAGCAAGTGATTGCAACTATTTGTAATTCATATATTTATAAGTCCAGTCTTTCATGCATTCATAAACTGAAACAATACTTTTTTTTATATATAAATAGTAGTAGCTCTTATTGCTTACAAAGGGATGAATCTCGGAGTATATTTTAGGTACTGAGTCTTTTTGCCTGTTAACGTGGTCTTGTAAAAGCTAGGAAGCTGAATGAAAAAGATAAAACATGAAACAATGTATATCCCTAGTATTCTGTGTATAGTCTCACTGAAAACTGTCCTTTGTCTTTTTCTTAATTAAAATAACATTTCTTCTCTATAAATTCAAGGTACAGTGTTTGTTTAAGAAGGCAAGCACTATCCCATACAGTAGTGTTTGCAGCACCTGTGCAGTGCTGCTCAGCTAACCAGAGAGGTTTGGTTTATAACAAACAGGCTAACACCTGGTCCTGGAACCCTGAGGAAATGAGATAGAGTTATGCAGACTAATTATGCCAAGTTGTTTGAAAAAGTACTCAGAGCTTACACTTCTAAAAATGTATATGATAACAGCAGCATCAGTAAATTATTTGTGTTATATCCAATAAAATGATAATTCAATATCGAAATTATAACAAAGCTTGCACAGAAGTTAAATACTATCTTGTTAAAAAAATAAAATTATAAACCATATAATTTCTTCATGATCATTTATTGACAGCCATATGTACATATATATATATGTAGAGAGAGATTAACTAAAAAATTATATTTATTTTTGTTACGGAGTTTGAAAGAGTTTACAAGAGTAAAATTCAGAATGCAGTAAGTGGTATTTTCAGGTGAGCCAATTAATTCATAAATTCAAAGACAAAAACATACTTGTAAAGTAAGGACTGATTCATAACATAAAAATAATAAAATATACGAACTTCCATTCTTATTTTGGCCACCTTGAATATCTGCTGTTCCTACATCCCAAGCAGAGCAATCTACAAACTTAAAGATCGCATACTTAAATCCATTATGCTTACCCAGAAAAATTGTTTCTGGAGTGAACCAGCCATTCTAAGTGAAGTTGCTTTCAAAGTTGATAAGACAAATCATTCCCCTAAGTACAGAGAAAATTGTAATGCGTGTAGTACTCTGCTAGATATTGAATATATTAAACATGGCTTGTGAATTACTTTCCAAAGGTAAATAAAATAATTTGAAAGACATTCTTGCTCTTAATAAATGAAGAAACAGTATTTATAAAGGCAACATATTCATTTCAATGCAACCGAATTAAACAAACTGTATATCTATGTGATTAGGCGTGAAAATAAGTGTCATTTTCATGAAGAAGCCATATAACAACCAAAGATAAAATTGGGAGATATTGTAGACTCCTTAGGATAATTATAAGAATCAGTTTTCCAATGGATACAAAACTACCTACATTAATGAAACTTTGGTAATTCCAAAAATTAAGTTTTCAGAAAGGCTGGATAGATATAAACATTATATCCTGATATATATATATATATATATATATATATATATATATACACTTGAGTATAGATTTTTTTCTAAAGGAATAATGCCTACATCACATAATTTTAAGAAGAGAAGTTTTGAGGAAAAGTGAGGTAAGAAGTTTCCATTTTGAGGTACTTTAATTAGTAGATGAAAGACTATGCATTATGTGGAGAAATGAAACTAGGGATTAATAACATTTGAAGTTAAGTGGATAAGTGAGATCCAGATTTGCGATTGAAATCATATATCTTAACAGGATTTTATGAAACAGTGAAAGAAAAATGACAAATTTATCTACATATATGGGTTAAGCACAATGGTTTTTAATCAAATTATAACAACAAAGATTAGATGGATCATAGATGGTTTCAATTTAATACATGAGACTATTGACCAAAGGGGAAGAAGAATATAAAAAAAAAGGGTTAAAAATCTGTACCTCCATTTTTACGTCAGAATTAGTCTATGAGAACAACCAATGAGACCTCAGTTGTCCCAAGGTAACAGGCATTGCAACAGACTTTGAATCATGGCCATTAAATAAAATTGTTTGTGTCTTCATTCAGTAAGAACCTCATTTTCACATTATTATTTTTTTAATCTTTCATTAAGTCAAGCAGTCATCTATATTTGCATAATGTTTTATTGCTAAAAAATATCTTTGATAAATATTCTTTTTCACATAATTCCTTTGGCAATCCCATCAACAGGATAAGGCAGCATTATCCCAATTCCTTGTAAATGATAAAAGACTTTGAAATGCTAAATGATTTACTTTATTCTATATAGAAAATTAATTACTTATGCATAAGTGTGCAACTTCAATATTGAATCTTGAATCTAATAGGTAAATTAATATGTATGACAAAGACATGAGATTGGAGACAAGGATTGCATAAATAAGTTAAAATAATTTCAAATTTATGGGGGGGAGATAGTTGTTATTAAAAAAATGCAGGCCAACATTTGGACCCAACCAGTCGTGGCTCACCCCTGTAATAGTAGTGCTCTGAGAGACCGAGGCAGAAGCATCAGGAGTTTCAGACCAGCCTGAGCTAGTGAGAGACCCCTATCTCAACCAAGAATTGAAAAATCAGCCCAGTGTAGTGGTAGGTGCCTGTGGTCCCAGCTATTAGGGAGGCTGACATGTGAAGCTTACTTGAACCCAAGAGTCTGGAGTTACTGTCAGCTAGGCTGATGAGATGATTCTCAAGTCTGGGCAACAGAATGAGACTCTTGACTCAAAACAAACAAACAACAACAACCAAAACAGTAGTTTACCATTGTATTAAAAAATTGTAAAACAGAAAAGATGTTTGCTTTTTTAATGGCTCAAATGAGAATAACTAGAGAAGCATTTATTTCTTTTCCTATTTTTTTTTTTTTTTTTTGCATTTTTTTGGCTGGGGCTGGGTTTGAACTCACCACCTCCGGCATATGGGGCTGGTGCCCTACTCCTTTGGGCCACAGGCGCTGCCCCCATTTTGTTATTATTAGAGTTTGACTAATTCACTGCTCATCTCAATCTTTGTTTGCATAATTACTAGAAATAAAACAAAACATTTTTTTTTTAGTTTTTGTAACTGAAGTAAAGATTTACAAGGCATGTTAATTGAAATTAGTCACTACAGTAAAAAATTATGTAAGAATTAAATCTAAATTAAATCTTGAGATATTACATTAGTACTGCTGATAATTTTTGTTGTCAAAAATGGAAATAGAGGCTGGGCGCCCATAGCTCAGTGAGTAGGGTGCCAGCCACATACACCAAGGCTGGTGGGTTTGAGCCTGGCCCTGGCTACTAAACAGGGAAACTCTTTCAGGTCCAAAGTCTACTGTATTTTAAAGTTCTTCCCTTTCTCTCTCTCTTATTCTCTCTCCCATTCATCTCTCTCACTCTCTCCCAAACCTCAACAAAACCATCTACACTAAGATGTGTTGTATGCATGATGTACGTACGAATTCAGCTTCTATTATATAACAGTTTGCTCTTTAATAGTATAATAGTTAAATTTTATCTAGGGTGCTGACTACATAACCTTATCATGATATACCTTAAATTATAATCACAGACTTGGATTTTGCATTCAGTAATGACACATTGCCACACACATTCAATTTTTAAAGAATGTACTTACTTTTAGAAAAATATCTTTTGTAATGTATATGTTATTTAATAACTCACCCCAAAGTATTTTTTATGTTTACTTTTTATTGGTGTCAAAATTTTTAAATACTATGAATTGGTTGGCTGGAAAGATTACTAGACCCATCTAATACTGTAAAAAATCTCCCATGTTGTGTGATTTTTAAAAAAAACACTTGATTCTTCTAATCTATGAACTTTTTAATGTGTGTGTATTTCTAAAAATTGTATTTATTGAAAATAAATATTATTTTTCTTGGAAAATAAATTCTATTTCCAAGCATTTAGTGAGTCTTTTTTAAGTAAGCCAGAACACAATCTGTCTTTCTTTTACTTAAGTAATCTTAAAAGAAGCCTCCTAGCATATAAGTGTATACATTATGCATGGCATTCCTCTCCTCACCCTGATGGTTACCTGATATAACTTAGAATATTCAAAAAATTACTAAATATGTGTATTTTTAAGTTTTTGTATTGAATTTCAAATGATGTTAATTATTGCAAAAAAATGTTCATCCTTCCTTCTTATTCCGAATGTTTTTAACTTTTTATTACTTATGCATCATTCCCCATTTTGTCAAGGAATAAGAGATGATAGGGAAAACTCATCATTGGTGGCAATTGATCCAACTTAATATTTCACATAATGTCATGATTATTTGTGACTTTCTTTCATAGCAGATGAATTTCTCACTCTTTTCCTCTTACTGAGGCTAAATTCTTTCTATTTGGAATAGAAAGTTTAGCTTTGCCTTTTTTTGGTAATTTTTGTTTTGATTCATTTTTAGAACTATTTTAAAAATCTTTTATTTACTTGATAAAAATAGTTTAATCATAGTTAAACTATGATAAAGTTTAGTTTATCATAGTTTAACATAAACTATCAAAGTTTACCATAGTTTATCATAAACTATCTTGATAAAGATAGTTTAAAGATAGTTTAATACTTTGCATGAAGTATCTTATCTTATAACAGTGAAATTGCTTTCTCTTCTGTCTTGTGATTTTTTTTTGATGTGAAATTTAAGTTTTTGTGTGAGTAGTACTGTTATACCTATCTTGAGTGTCTTGCTTGTACTGTATCACATCATACCTTTGTTTATTTCATAATAAACTTGTTAAAAAAAAGATAGTTTAATCAAATTAAAATTATATAACCCACAAGTTCCCTTTGTAATATGCAGAAATCTGGTAATATTATCCTTGTTGAACTTGAATAAATACATATAACACTTTCTCATTAAACTCAGATCACTTCCAATAACGCACATGACTCATGGGAGTCCAATAAATATATTGATAGATAATGACTACATCAAACTTAATGTCTCATAATAATAAATTTGAATATTAGTATATTTTATAAAATTAATATTGATAGATGTTACTACTAATTTTCCTCTTACCAATGGATCATCTGAAAAGTGTATTCCCTTCTTCTAGGGTTAATGTAGGGGAATAGCACAATTCGGATACAATTTATAATGAAGATTGCCTTCTAAACACCTCAAATGTGGCACTACTTTTGTTGAATTTCTCACGGACATCTTCACGTTGAACATAATGATACTACAAACTTGGAGAAAAAACTTCAAGCTATTCTGTGCAGTTTACCTGCCTGCTACTAGAGAAACAAAAGCAATTTCTTAATAAATATTCACTTTGAAACATAATATACTTTAATGGAAATACATTATGGCTTCCTTTAAAAAAGAAAAACAAAAAGACAGATCATCCACCCTTCACCTGGTTCACACACATCATTTTAAAAATACAGAATTTCCATAAAGTTCATATGTGCAATTTTAAATTGCACACTATTTTAATCTGCACACAAACTTTATGGCTACCCTGTATGTTACATAACCTATATACTACAAATCAAAGCTTTTGCAATTTACTAGTCTAGTGATAGAAACTCAAGTGATGATTTATATTGTTTAGAGAAGTATATCCTTATTAATAGAACAACTGTAATATTGAAAATAATTTGATTTTTTGCCAAGCAAGCATTAACCAAAAACCTTAATGTCATTAGGCTAAGGCATTATCTCATTGGTGTATGTAAAAATTTTCTTGTTGGGGCTTTATAAAGTCTTAAAGTTCATAGTATGATGTAAAGGATTGAAGGCATGAAATTATAGTTTATAAATGGATCTTCTCTTCTGCCCTAGCCATGTGTCTTTTAAAAATAATCTAGCAATGTAAAACCAAATTGTTAAAAAATAATATTCATCATTATATATGTAGAAAGCATATTTTTATCTACAAAGACAAATGTTACATTTTAATCTTAATAATTTTAGATTTTATTTTTTCTAATCATTTCTACATCTGCATATTTTATTTTAAAGAAATTAACATTAACATTTTTGCCAAAAATATTTAAAAATGAAATGCTGGAGTAAGATTCAATTTTAAAGAAAGAATTTTCATGCAATATTCAACATGAAAGGGTAGTAATATGCATATAACCTGTGGGGAAGGAATCTTCACAACCCTAATAAGATACAGCCATTTGGGGGAATTAAATTGCATGACCCCAGAAGACTCCTACCCCATATCTTTGGAACACTTCAAGGCCAGTGTTCCTGGGATACTGCACAACAGCAACTTTCCACTCTGCCAGCCTTGGCTAGTGCCAAAGATTAGCTCTTGGTTTGAAGGTCAGAACCTCTGCAGAAAAGAATGATTCCCTTAGCAACCCTCTGTCACATTCCAAACACACTAAGGTTAAGAAAAGCCTTTTGGAGTTAGGCGATAGGGAGCTGACTTCTGGTCGGACTTCTTTCTTTTCTTTCCTCCTAAGAAAAATTTTCCTTGATCCTTAGACTGGGCTCCTCTCTTTCTTGTAGACTGTCACCCCATCTGCTGCACTCTTCACAGTCGTCCTTGAGTGAGGTTTGATCTTGCTTTGTAGGTTTCTGCAGGAAAGCCCACAAAACTGGGAAACACTGGAAGAAAAGGAATAATGCTAATGTTTTGTAAGAGTACTTTCCATCCACCAAAATACAAGCTTATGACCTCATGCTATGGTAGTAATGATTTTTTTTTTCTTGTTTGAGATTCATTGAGGATAAAAAGAATTAGGTTACACAAATTGTATTTATTAGAAAAAATGTCTCTTATACTGTGTCCTGCCCCCAAGAGGTGTGCTGTACCCCAAGACCTTCTGTCCCTCTCCTCCTCTCTTCTCTTCACTTGCTCATTCCCCTACCCGTCTCTTGTTTTAGCTCACTTACTACCTTCATATCAGAACAGAGTACGTTCGATTCTTGCTATGCCATTCTTGTGATGTTTTACTGAGATGAATGTGTGCCACTTCCATCCAGGTTAATACAAAAGATATAAAGTCTCCATCTTTTTTAGTAGCTGAATAGTATTCCATGGTACACATATACCACTGCGTGTTAATCCATTCCTGGATTTGTGGGCATTTAGGTTATTGCCACATTTTGGACACTGTAAATTGAGCTGTGATAAAGAGCCTAGTGCAAGTGTCCTTATGGTAAAAGGATTTCTTTTTCCTCTGGGTGGATTCCTAGTAATGGGATTGCAGGATCAAATGGAAGGGCTAATTTGAGTTCTTCGAGTATTCCCCATACTTCCTTCCATAAGAGTTGCATTAGTTTGCAGCCCCACCAGCAATGTAAAAGTGTTGCCCTCTTTACACATCCGTGTGGCTCAGCGAGTAGGGCGCCGGCCCCATATACCGAGGTTGGCGGGTTCAAACCAGGCCCCGGCCAAAATGCATCAAAAAATAGCCAGGCATTGTGGCGGGTGCCTGTAGTCCCAGCTACTCAGGAGGCTGAGGCAAGAGAATCATCTAAGCCCAGGAGCTGGAGTTTCCTGTGAGCTGTGACTCCATGGTACTCCACCAAGGGTGATAAAGTGAAGACTCTGTCTCTACAAAAAACAAACAACAACAACAAAAATCCATGCCGGCATCTGCAGTTTTGAGACTTTGTGAGATGGATAATTCTCTCTGGGGTTAGGTGATATCTCAGGGTAGTTTTGATTTGCATTTTTCTGATGATTAGGGATGATGAGAATTTTTTCATATATTCCTTAGCCATTCATCTGTCTTTCTTAGGGAAGTTTCTATTCATATCTCTTGCCAAGTGATGTATAGGATTATTGGCTTTTTTGGTTTTTGATTAATTTCAGTTCTCCGTAGATCCTAGTTATCGAACTTTTGTCCAATTCATAGTATGCAAATATTTTTTCCCATTCTGATGGATGTTTATTTGCTTTGGTTGTTGTCTCCTTAGCTGCGCAGAAGCTTTTCAGTTTAATTAAGTCTAATTTATTTTGTTGTCATTGTTGCAACAACATGGAAGTCTTCTGCATAAAATCTTTCCTCAGGCTAGCCAGGCGTTGTGGCAGGCACCTGTAGTACCACCTACTAGGGAGGCTGAGGCAAGACAATTGCCTAAGCCCAGGAGTTGGAGGTTGCTGTGAGCTGTGTAATGCCATGACACTCTACCGAGGGCTATAAAGTGAGACTCTATCTCTAAAATATAAATATTTAAAAATATATATATATTTTTTTTCCAGGCCAATATTAAGAGTTTTCCCCCACACTTTAATTGAGTAGTTTTATTGTTTTATACCTTATATTTAAATCTTTTATCCATCTTGAATCAATTTTTTTAAGTGGAGAAAAGTGCAGGTCCAGTTTTAGTTTTTTACATGTAGTTATCCAGTTCTCCCAGCACCATTTATTGATAGGGATCCTTTTCCCCAGTCTATGACCTTGTTCAGTTTATCAAAGATAAGGTTGGCTGTAAGATATTAGTTTGATCTCATGGTTTTCTATTCAGTTCCAAATGTCAGTGTGTTTATATTTGTGCCAATACCATGCTGTTTTGATCACTATGGCCTTGTAGTATAGCCTAAAGTGTGGTAGAGTGAGACCCCCAGTTTTGTTTTTATTACTAATTATTGCCTTGGCTATATGGGATTTCTTCTTGTTCCATACAAAATGAAGAATTATTTTTTCCAAGTCTTGAAAGTATGATGATAGTATTTTAATGGGGATTACATTGAATCTATAGATTGCTTTGGGTAGTATAGACATTTTCACAATGCTGGTTCTTCCCAGCCATGAGCATAGCATGTTCTATTTGTTAATGTCTTCTGCTATTTCTTTTCCTAGAATTTCATAATTTTATCTGTAGAGTTCCATTAGCTCTTTTGTTATATATATTTCTAGGTACTTTCTTTGTTTCTTTTTTTTTTTTTTTTTTTTTTTAAGCAAATGTTAAGGGAATTTTTTTATTTATATTTTATATTGTCTATTATTTAAACAAACAAAGGATAATGATTTTTGGACATTTATTTTATAAACTTAGAAATAAAATCTTTCCCTAGTCCAACATCCTCAAGAGTTTTTTTTTTTGAGACAGAGCCTCAAGCTATCATGGCAGAGTGCCATGGCATCACAGCTCACAGCAACCTCCAGCTCCTGGGCTCAAGCGATTCTCCTGCCTCAGCCTCCCAAGTAGCTGGGACTACAGGTGCTCTCTATAATGCTTGGCTGTTTTTTTGGTTGCAGC
>CAUYON010007059.1:0-17991 GCA_963573935.1 Arctocebus calabarensis
AAATAACCAAAATCAGGGCAGAATTAAATGAAATTGAAAACAAAAGAATTATACAACAGATCAATAAATCAAAAAGTTGGTTCTTTGAAAAGGTCAATAAAATAGATAAACCTTTGGCTACTCTAATCAGGAAAAAAAGAGTACAATTTCTAATTTCATCAATCAGAAATGGTAAAGACTAAATAACAACAGACCCGTCAGAAATTCAAAAACAGCTTTTATCTTCCCTACTAAATGTTTTTAATTGGCTTGTCAAGATCAAATAGCAGTAAGTAGTTGGGTTCATCTCTTGGTTCTCTATTCTGTTCCATACATCTATCTCTCTGTTTTTGTCAGAGAGTGAACCTTAACCTTCTTATGCTCCACTGAGTAACTCAGTATCAAGCATGATCTCTAGCATAACAGGTGTATATAAGTACATTATACTGCTCACTAGTGAATTTAAGTACCTAGCCCAGCATTCTAAGCCTTGTAAATAGCAAAGTCAAATCTCAAACTCAGACCACTTAGACTCCAAACTACATTTGCGTACTATTCATTATTTATACCAGTAAAAAAATTGAAGCAACTACTAGTATGGAAATGGTTAGATGCATTTTGCTACAGTAACTCTTGGGAGTAAAATACAGCCATTAAAATATTAATTTAAAAAACTAAATAGCTATGTGAGAAAATTGTTTGTACCCTAATAAAAAATAAAACAAAATTATATCTCTGCTTTGGTTACAATTATGTAAAAATGGTATGTACATATTAAAAGAACTGAAAGAGAGCAAAGTACTAAGCAATCTATTACTTAATTTTGGTAAATACTAAGCATTCTATTGGTTGTTGGTGATGTGTTTAATTTTCATTATTGTTATTTTATATAGTCAGTAAAAATTACTTTTAAAAATGAAAAACAGTAGCATAGGATATGTTTATATGATGAAGAAACCACATTTTTTAGCCAGTGTTTGCCTTTAAACACCACCTCAACCATACCCATTTCAAAAGGAATATGGTACATTAGTGTTGAATATGTAAGAATTATTTATTATAAGTTAAAATCCTGTCATATGATTAATTTGTAGTTTGAGAGAGAGAGAGAAAGGGATTATAAAATACCTAATGCAGAAAAAAAGAGATGCTAATAAGTTTCTTGAGAAGGCAGGGAAAGACTGTTATAAGTTCATACATCTGGCACACAATGTTAGCTATTATTTTTTATTATATTGGAAGTGCTTCCCAGGGATACTGGGTACTTTGAACAGAGGAGACAGAAGTAGAGGCATAGAAGATTATAAACATTACTGCTGGTGAACTGATTTTTGTGAATAAGATGAAAAAGGCTAAGAATCACTATGACAAAAGAAAAGGTGAAAGATTCGTTCTTAAGTATAGTGCATGAAGAAATAAGGTCAGAGTCTGAAGCAAAGAAAGAGATACCCATAAAACAGAGGGAGTCTACACAAAGAACAGGTGAAGGTGATCCAGAGAGTTATCACAAAGGACAAACAGAAAGGATAAATTAACAAGATCTTAAAGTTGGAAGGAGAAAATTAAGAGAGCCTGAAAAAGACAGAAGTGTATTTCAGGTGGCAGAAAGCATGTGTCAGGGAAGAGCGAACACCAGGGTGCTTATAGAGAGGACAAAGCAAATAGCAGGAAAAAGAGAAGGTTCAGACAGTCCAGGGCTTTGCAGAAAGATAGTTTATAAGTGCATTCTGTTCTTGCAGCTGCAACTGTCAGCACTCTGGTAAGATCCTGTGACTAGGGGAAAGTGATTAACAAAGAGAAGAGGTAACCAGAGTCACTGAGAAAATAATCAAGAAGATAGTTGGCAAATGCACATCCAGATGATCAAAAAGACTGTGGGAACCAAATACAACTGGTGATACCAAAGTCCCAGGCACTTTCAGTCATTTGCTTAACTATGGATTCCTATTGGTGCAGATTTCAACAGTCACAACCTGTAAGAGGTTGATGGGGTGGTTTTGAATATGCAAAGAAAATGCAGAGCTGATGTATATAAAAAGAACTATATCAAGACCTGATTCCATCATGGTGAAATGACAATTTTGACCTTCTAACTCTGTCTAAATGGGATACAGAGCAAACTCTCTGGGTTGGTGGCTCAGCTCTTAACTCTAGGTGAGCAACTTTGGACCTTGCTCCACTCCCGCAAGCCTCAATTCTTTCACCTATAAAATTAGAATTATAAGAGTACCTGTTTCCCATGGTTGTTATAAAAACTAGATGTAAATACATGTAATATACTCAGATCAGTACCAAACACAAAGTAAACCATATGAGTGTCTGCTAGCATACTTTTTGCAGGAAATGCCATCTCCCTTCCAAACTCACTGATTAGATCCATTCTTATAACTCTTAGTTATGAAATAGGATACTTTAAAATGAAAGATTTAAATGATTTCAAACTTTCTTCTTCTTAATAACTATTTTATTTGTTTATAAAAAGGAGGGGGGAGGGAGGCAAGGTTTCCAAAAGTGGCTGGATGTGATTGTCACCCCTAAGTCATCAAATGAAAAACATGTACACACACAATCACATTTGCCATGTTTCCCAAGTCAATCATAAAGACGTAAATCTCTTCACATAAAAAGCTCAGATTTGCGTTAATCTTACAATAGCTAACACACGTTAACTGCATCTCAGACTGTTTTTCTAATTTTAATGAAATGAGTTTCCGAAAGAGAGCTGTGAAAAGCTGTGCTTTGGTACTTTTCAGCAATGTTCTAAACAACAGATGAAGGTGTTGTGTCAGAAAATTCCCTCCTCTTGTGCAGCAGAGACTCCCAGAGGCACTTTTTCAAAATAACACAAGAGCACAGAAGCAGAATATTCTCTCCAAAGTGGTAGAGATATCGTTCTATGAAATGGTGGTTCAGGGGGGAAGAGCCTCCAGCCAAACTTTCTCATCTGACAAACACACACCCCAGGGACACACCCTCAGTAGCTTGTGGCTGCAGATGTGATATTGCAGTAAAAGAAATCTCCCATGAGGCAAGCCAAGACAGGGATATAGCTATAGGCATGTCTGTTAGGTCAGGTCCATGGTCCTTTCATTTCATCCCCTTTCACTAAACTGACACGGTCATGACCCTGATCCAGTCCAGGATAAAAGCTGCTGTGTATGTCTGCACATTGAGCTGTCCACAGCTCCTCCTGCTTGTCTTCCATTAGGCAGCTCCTCTGGCCCTTTTGCCACCACATCCCTGATTCCCTGGCTCCCAATTTGCTCTTGTTCAATGACTCTGTTTCTCCCCTAAAGCCCTTGGATTGGTGCCCCAGTCACTGACCTTTGACAGACTTCCAGGGAACCCCTTGTTGTGTCTCTGCTCTAGCTTCTCAGATAGTAAACTCACCCACATAGCACCTGCCCAGGTCTAACCTGATATAAATGCAACTTTCTGACCAGAAGAGTGGGAAGAAAGTTTCCAACGAACTTGCAGTTTTCAGCAGGCCAGATAGAACAGAGTGCCAGGATGACAGACTTGTGTCCAGCTACATTATAAGAAAATCGTCTGTGGCTAGCAGGACACAAAGAGATGGTGAATTTCAAGCAGCAGTCCACAGGTGATAGGTAGTGTCCATCTTTTTACAGAAGGTTCTAACCAATCTAGTGAAGTCAAAGGAAAGACTCTCATTTTTCCGAAGAGGTAACTGCCTAGAAAATCACCATGCCTCAGTCCTAGGCTGGAGGGAAATAAGAGACAGGGTGGTTATAATAACTGTAACTTGAGTACCAGTTCCAGTGGCAGGAATCAGAGCATACCGGCTCATATTATGGTGGGATGGTGTCCCAGATCAGAGTACTTGCCTCAAATAACCAGCTTGGGACAATAAGAAACTCTACCCTTAATATTGTTCCCAAACCCCTCTTAGGGTCCTGGGAATATATGCTTTTTGATAATTAACTGAATTTTGATGCTAAAACATGTCAAGGATTTTGACTTGCTACTACATTAAGGGAAGCACAAGTCTGGTTGCAATGGCTATTACAGTAGAGACAGGATGAGCTGTTCCCAAGTCTGCCTGTGCCAAGATCTTTTCTCTCCAGCCCCATCCTGTTTCCTCCCACTCCTGATTCTGATGCTACAATCTAAAGTAGAGAAAGATTTTCTCAGAGCTGCAGTCAAACCCCCACCCAAGAGTAGGTTGCCAGTAGGCAGATAGGCTTAGTGCTCATGCAGTTCCCATGAAAAGAGAAGCTTCTGTCTGTTTTATTGTTTAGATTAGTCACACAGATAGAAATCTCAGATGACTGAGATATGAGTAATGAAGTAATATATAAACAGTTTGCCAGCAAATTGTTCTTCCTGTAATCTGCCCCGTTACGTAGATAGACATGCTGTAAGCAAGCAGCACACAGATAATAAGTGCAAAGGGGAAATTCTTCACCCTATGTTATCTTTTTAAATTGGTTTTTAAGTGAGAGTTTTTAATTTCCCATGACGGTGACTGACACTTTGTGGTTTGGCAAGGGCATTCCTGATTTGAATACTGAAGGTCCTATGAGCCAGGAAATCCCCCAAGCCCTTGCAAACCAGGGTGGGTAGTCATCCTAGTTAGAATTCCAAAACCTGAATTAGAATCTTACTGCACCACAGACTGAACATGTTTGGGGCATATTAATTGACATATCCTGTCTTCAGAAATAATTTAGGGCAATATTAAGTCCTACTACGCAAAGCATGCCCATAATCTTTTTATTATGTCAAAGTTCCTCAGCCAAGAAGTAGAAGTCAACACCAAGCAAACCTTGAGTGGTGCCAAAATTTCCTTCTTGCTTTTGTTCTTTCTTAAGAACCATAGAGGAAAAGGTTGGAAAACAGGAGCAGTTGATAGCCTCAAACATTTCAGTATTAACCAGGAAATCTATTCTCATTTTTTAAAGATTTTAATGTGTTTTCAAAAAAAATTTCCTCATTTATTCATATACTTGCCCATTTGAAGCAAGGCCTTTCTCTTGCTCAAATCCCCTCTGGCATTATTGTCTCACCTAAGAAAGATGAAAAAAGGTTACAAACACTTACTAAGATCACAGCTCAGGGACTCAGGCCCACTGAGTGGCCTGAGAAAAAGTTGGAATTAGAAATTCAAGGAGAATTTCAAATATTCCACTAAAATATTAACTTAAATTATAAGATTATGGAATATTTCCTTTCCTTACTAACACAGCAATAGTGCTCCAGCATAGTAACAGAAGATAACAACTGAAATAGCTCAAAGACTCAGATTTTTCTCTCAGAAGAGGTTTCTAGGGAAACCAAAGTCAAAAGAAGTAAAAACAAGAATAATAGAGGAATTTAAAGCTTCAGTACCTTTTTTCATTATTATTAAATCATAGCTGTGTACATTAGTACAATCAAGGGGTACAATGTGCTGATTTCATATACAATCTGAAATATTTTCATCAAACTATTTAACATAGCCTTCATGGCATTTTCTTAGTTATTGTATGAAGACATTTGTATTCTGCATTTAGTAAGTTTCACCTGTACCCTTCTAAGATGCACCATAGGTGTGGCCCCACCAATTATCCTCCCTCCACCTATCCTCCCCCCCTCCCCTGCCTCTTTCCCCATATTCTTGTACTATAATTGGGTTATAGCCTTCATACGAAAGCTATAAATTAGCTTCATAGTAGGGCTGAGTACACTGGATACTTTTTCTTCCATTCTTGAGATACTTTGCTAAGAAGAATATGTTCCAGCTCCATTCTTATAAACATGAAAGAGGTAAAGTCTTTAAGACTGAATAATATTCCATGGTATACATGTACCACAATTTATTAATCCATTTGTGGGTCGATGGGTGCTTGGGCTTCTTCCATGACTTAGCAATTATGAATTGGGCAGCAATAAACATTCTGGTACAGATGTCTCTGTTATAATGTGATTTTTGGTCTTCTGGGTATATACCTAGTAAAGGAATTATGGGATCGAATGGCAGATCTATTCTTAGATCTCTAAGTATTCTCCAAACATCCTTCCAAAAGGAATGTATTAGTTTGCATTGCCACCAGCAATGTAGAAGTGTTCCTTTTCTCCACATCCACGCCAGCAATCCTGGTTTTGGGATTTTGTGATGTGGGCTAGTGTTACTGGAGTTAGATGATATCTCAAAAGTAGTTTTGATTTGCATCTCTCTGATGATTAGTGAGTTTTTTCATGTGTCTGTAGGCCATGCGCCCGTCTTCTTTAGAGATGTTTCTGTTCAAGTCCTTTGCTCACCCTGAGATGGGATCACTTGTTCTTTTCTTGCTAATACGTTTGAGTTCTCTGTGTATTCTGGTTATTAAACCTTTGTCGGAGGCATAACCTGCAAATATCTTCTCCCATTCTGAGGGTTGTCTGCTTGCTTTACTTACTGTGTTCTTGGCTGTGCAGAAGTTTTTTAGTTTGATCAGATCCCAGTAGTGAATTTTTGATACTGCTACAATTGCCTAGGGGGTCCTCCTCATAAAATATTCACTCAGGCCAATTCCTTCAGAGTTTTCCCTGCACTTTCTTCTAGTGTTTTGATAGTTTTATGTCTTAAGTTTAAATCTTTAATCCAGTGAGAGTGTACCTTAGTTAATGGTGAGAGATGTGGGTCCAGTTTCAGTCTTCTACAGGTCACCTTTTCCCTTTCTTGATAACATTCTCTTATGCAAAAAATTTTTTAATTTAATTTGTAATATTGGAATAATAATAAAATCCAATTTATTACTTTTCTTGAGTTGCTGGTGCTTTTGGTGTCTTGTCTAAAACTCCCTTGCCAAATTCCAGATCATGCAAACTACTCCTATGTTTTTCTTTAAAAGATTTATTATTTTAGCTTTTGTCATTAGACCTTTGTTTCATTTAGAATAAATTTTTGTATATTGTGTGAGGTAGGGGTCCAACTTAATTAATTCTTTCTCATGTGAGGGGCTCATCTTTTTTTATATCTGTGTCCCATTTTGATCCATAGTTTATTTAGCCAGTTTTCATTCTATTCCATTTGGGTAGCTTTCAACCATTTACTACTACAGCCAGTGCTACAGTAAATATTCTTACATGTAATCACGTTCTTATATACAATCCTACGTATCTGGGCATATGTGTAGGCTAAATTCCTAGAAGCTGGAATTACAAGATCAAATGTTGACTGCCTAATTTCCCTCCCTGGAGGCTGCATGGATGGATACACATGGCCTCCAGCACTGGTGAAAGATGTGTTTCTTCCACACTCCTGCTGATTCCTGCCTGTGTTTGCCAACCAGATGCATAGTTTTAATTTGGAATTTTCTTACTATAAGCAAGGTTGTATACCTTTTAATGTATTTTAAGAGACTTTTAGAATTTCTTTGCTATGAGCATTTTATAGCCTTTGCCTATATTTTTCTGTTAGATTACTGGTCTTTGTTCTATAGGAGATATTTATGAAGCAAATGAGGTCTGTGTCTATAGTTTATCACTTGCCCTTTAGCTTTATTAATAGTGTTCTTTTTCCCTCCAAGGGGGGAAAATATTCATGTAGTCAAGGGCTTCTGCCTTTCATTTTAAGGCTGTTAAGTGGTTACTTACAATTGTCTGCCCCCTTCTAATATTACAATGTTATTTTTTTCTTGTATTTTTAAGATTTCAATGTATTTAATCTTTGATACAGCTGGGATTCATTTGGCCATATGGTGTGAGATAGGGATGCGTTTCCTCCCCTAGGTAATTAAGGTAGTTACTTTTGAGGAGAGAAATCCTCAATTTCTCTCATCAAAGAAAGTAGGAGAAGTTCAGTCCTGACCTAAGAGAAGTCCAGACCCACGTCAGGGTTTGGTCCAGGTGGGAAGGGGCATCTCTGTGGCCCAGACTCAGCAGGAAGCCCGTTTGTGGCTTGTTTTGCTTGAGGAAGTGGAGGGTAGCGACCAAGCGTCCAGAGGCTGACAGAGTGACCATGCTGTTCTCTCAGGACCTAGGTGTATGACCCTGGTCAAATTTTCTAACCTCTTTAATGTGCTTTCCCTTCATCTGCGGAAGGGAGATAATAGTTCTTACCTCATAAAATGGTGGGAGACTTCATTTATAAACAAAGTCCTAATTATAACCCACTTGGCACAGTGCTTGGCAAGCAGTAAACAGACGGAGCTGCTGCCACCACCATGGTCATCACCATTATCTGCCCACTTTGCCAGGGCTCTGACCTTGGGTCTGCCCTTTCTGATACAGAAGCACAAAGGTGCTGGCTGGCTCCCTCTCTTTCCAGGTTAGGGAGCTGACCTTGGCCTCCTCCACCTAGACTGGCTCCAACATTTGGCTTCATCCAGGGCAGCAAATGAACTCAGATGTCTGACTTTGGCCACCTGAGGGGAGTTACGGGATTTTTTTTAATATCCCATTCATGTTTCAATCTTTTTAATTAAGTGAAATGGAATAAAGGCATAAACCAAGGGCAGCCATGGAAGCAGATGAGGTCTCACAAAGGGTTGACACCAGGGAGTCCTAGAAGATCAAATGCAAAGTAGCTTGGTGTTTTAACTGATTTGTTTTCACAGTAGGTAGGTCCCTGGGCCCTGGGGCCCCACGAAGGGCTCCATCCATTCTCCTGGCCCTACCTTGGCACCAGGTTGCAGTGACAAGGAAACACTCACCCTCCCTGGGTTTTTCTTCTTTTTAAAAGATGGCTAATAAAGCCAGCTCCTTGTTTGGGGAGGAGGAATCAGTGTCAGGGAGGGTTCCTGCTACAAAGTCACTTGGTATCCCCCATGGGGCTGCTCTGTCTGACAGTCTTTAGGCTGCTGAAAGTCTGAAACTGTGTTGTTCTGAGTCTATCGGGGAGCAACTGGACACATGACCCTGGTGGGGTTCAGTGACCATCACTTTCTGTTATCACAATTTGGACAACAGAAGAATCCAATCCTTGCCTCTGGAGCATAAAAGAAAAACTAGGTGAGAGAGGGGCTTCCACACCTCTGTGTTCTGAGGACTAAGGGGGACCCCTGAGAAGGGAAAGAGACTAGGCCCACTTCAGTCCTCCAGAAGGGACTCTGCAGATGTCCATGGCCAGAGGGAGGGATGGAAAACCCAGGGCCCCCAGGAAAGATGTGGGGATCCCCACTGGGGAACTTGTGCCTCCCATCCTGGGGTGTCTGGTTCCCAAGTAGAGTTATCTGCCCAGGATCTTCCAGAGGCCAGAAGGTCTCTGAATCTGGGGGTAGAGTTAATTATTATGGGGCTTAAGGATTAAACACTTTGAGACTCAATTCAAAATGATAAATTTAAGGCTTACACCTGTAATCCTAGTATTCTGGGAAGCCGAGGTGGGTGGATTGCTTGAGCTCAAGAGTTCAAGACCAGTCTGTGCAAGAGGGAGACCTCATCTCTAAAAATAGCCAGGCGTTGTGGTGGGTGCCTGTAGTCCCAGCTACTTGGGAGGCTGAGGCTAGAGAATTGCTTGAGCCCAAGAGTTTGAGGTTGCTGTGAGCTATGATGGCATGATACAAGGGCAACACAGTGAGACTCTGTCTCAAAAAAAAAAAAAAAAGATAAATTGAAAATAATGTGCAGTCCCTTGTTGATGATTTTTCCAAACACTCAAAAGGATTACAAAAAATAAACAAAAACACTTTAATTTTTTATGTAACCTAAAATAGATAATAAAATCATCAGATGAGCTTAAAAAATTGAAGTATAGGCAGGGTTTCTTTGGGGGCTGGGAAAATGTTCTGGAATCTGTGTTGGTAATCATGGCATAGCTTTACAAATACAGTATGAACCATTGAATTGTCCACTTTAAAAGGACACATTTTATGGTATGTGAATTAGATCTTAATTCAAAAAATACATTATTTAAAAGAGGACCCAAACTGGGGAGGGCCTGAAGCTGGGCTTTGTTAGCCTTGGGGCCAATGTGGCCAGGCGGGGCGGGGGCACAGGCCGAGGCCGAGGGAAGAGAATCATGCTAGGCACTGTGGCCTGGACAGATGGCCACTGGAGGACCAGATGCCCCCTCCTTGAGTGAACCACCGGGAACTTTGATGTGATCCTAGAGGAAGAGTGGGAAAGAGAGTGGGAATCAATGGGACGAGGCTTCAGCTTCTCGTGATGGAACCAGGAAGACAAAGGAGCCACAGTTCTCCTGCTCCTGACTTTGACTAGGCCTGAGTTTGAGTTTCTGAGCTCTGGTTTGGAGGGGTTGGATCACCAGACCTCCCTCCAACCCTGTGGGCGATGATGGAGCAGGGAAGACCGGCCAGGGACCCTGCTTCTGTCCCTCGCCTTTTTCTGGATGGAGAAGACGCCTACAGTCTGGGCAAACAGACGCCGCTCCTCAGAGGCCAGGGATATTCCACTGTCGCATTTATAATCCAATCCTTGTTTGTCTTGAATCAAACCCTGCTCTATGCATAACTTCTGTTCCTCACATTTTGAAGATTCAGGCCCCAAACACATTTCAGGGAATAAGGAGAAAGCTCTTGTTTGAAAAGGAACCAACAAAATAAATCATTGTGTTTCTGACATGATGCCCGCTGCATACTTTTCAATTCTTAGCTTTGGCAGCAGTGTTTTTAAAAAGCACACACACAAAACCTGTCACATAATTCTTTCTGAAAGGCTCATTCAGCAGTCCTGCCCCTCTCCTTTTCTTCTCTCTCACTCTTTCCCCCCTCCTCCCTTTTCTTTTACACCAACCTTTCTGGGGAGAGGCAAGTGTACTTACAGTCTTCCATTGTGTTTGTAAAACAGAGCCCTATCAGTTGAGAAGTAATGATAACATTTGTAGTTATGCAAGTGGAGATAAGAGTAATCAGATCTCTGCTCCGGGCAGAAAAGCAATGGCCAAAACCTCACAATGGATTGGGGTATTATGCCGAAGGGTGAGGGAAGTATATGTGTATCCGTGTTTTTGTTTTATCAAAGCACTGAGCACTTATTATTATTAGGGTTTTGTGTGTTTTTTTTTTTTTTTTGCTAACGGATCTCCTGGATAAAGCCCTTCAGAAGGTGTCCGGTCAGGGAGACCCTCCCCTAAATGCAGATCTTCGGTTCTCCTCCTTACTTAAGTTCTCTTGGCTATTTTTTCCTTGCATCAAATGATTTAGGGTTTCTTATGCTTTCCAGCGGGTAATTTGACCTCTCCAGGTTGGAAAGAGAGAAGGCTAATGTACTTGCTCAAGCAGAGGCCAGTTGAATGATAACATCAGTTTGCAATGCTGTTTGGATTATTTAAAAGAAAGGTGTTGTTCTGAAGTTGCCCTTGTTCCTTCCAAATCGGATCCCCCTGTGGGGGTTTCTGTTGCGTCTTTACTCAAACAACATGCAAATATATTGACGCCTGGGAATACCGAACAGGAGCAAGAACTGGAAACTGTAATTTCTGAGGTTTGCCAGGCTGGAACCGGCACCCAGGCATGCATGGATTTGTTATAATGGAGACCTAGATCCTCAAAATGCGAGCTGTGTTTAGAGATCTTGAAGTTAACGGAGACCTCCTTGGGTGTTGGGTATCTGAGTTTCATTTTTGGGGTTGCAGTTTACTTATTTTGAGGGGAAAGATATGGTTTTGGGTTCTCCAGGCATAGCAAATAGTATCTTAGTAGAGACCAGTGGTTCTCAACCTTCCTAATGCTGCGGCCTTTTAATATAGTTCCTGTGGGTCGCGACCCACAAAAGAAAAAAAACATTTGGCCTCCATTTTATTGAAAATTCTTATTTTGGATCCAGGTATCAGCCCAAGCCCAATAAGAATTAAGACATGTCTCTTGACAACCACGCTATTAGGGGGGCCTTCAGTCTATACCAGCGGCCATAATGTTTTTTCTTTTTTGCTCTGAAGCACTCATGATTAGATTAAAATGGGTTGCTTGTTTTTCTGCTTTTCTTCAGGATACCTGAAGAAATGTCCCACTTCATTCACCCTTCCTACTCTTATCTACCTGGAAGAGAAACTGGAAATAGGATTGTAGATGTGTAGTTGTGAAAAGCAACAGCATAGACCATGAATTGCTTAGGGTTGAGGTTGTAGGCTAGGGGCGATTGTATAGGAACTATGATTTTGTTTCACTTTTTAAAGATATATTTTCTTGTCTATCACTAGACTTAAGCTTTGAATTAAAAACTATACTTCAAATGATGTGCAGATGTTGGCATTTTAAAACCAAATACTATTGTCCTGTGGGTTGCTAAGCAACCTGGGCAACCCAATCAGCTTGGGTTTTGAGACGGAAACTATTCCAAGAGATAAGAAAATGCGGCATGGCGGCTCGGCTGGGCAAGACCAGCTCCCCCACGTGCCTGCCCTAGTTAGAAGTTCAGTCCTGGCTCTCCTTGCCTGAACATGCATTTTAATTTCACTGTGTCAATTCTCATTATCTGTCTTTATGGATTCCCCTTTTTGGTTTTCAGAAATAATTAAGTAAGAAGCCCTTTCACTCACTGCATTTTTTGGCATTGATAAAGACATTCGAGGCTGTTCAGACAATGCCAGAGCCAGTATCAGAGCAAGTCTTTGAAGATGTTCTTTAAAGAGAGTTCCGACAAACAGTGGCAAACAGACCAATTAACCCCAGAATCCAAGTCCTGGCTGCTTTAAACTCTCTTCAAAAGAAATTAGCCCTAATGTTAATAAAGTGGGTGTTAGACCATTTCAGAATATCAACTTCAGCAGATGGAGACAATTGGAAGGGAACTGTTAACGTGGTCTTGCCAAAAGAGAAGCCCTGTGCTGCTGTGAATTTTTGTTATAGTTGCTGTCTGAAAGTCAGAAAAAATTTCCAAGCCAAAGTTGGAATAAAACACTCCAAGTGGACTGGCATAGACTTATTCGTTTTTTAAATGCTAGTTTTGAAAAAGACAAAGAACTCAGGGGAAATAGAAAAACAAGTGCCCGGAACTGTGCCCTCTGACATTGGAGTCTGGTGTCAGAAGCATGATGGCGTGCAGGCTGGCCCGCAGGTGGCAGGTACCTCACTATCTGCCTGGGAAGGCTTGGGGCTCACTGCTGATTCCTCATTGATTGTCCAGCTCTCAGGCCAAGTACAGGGCTGCCAGCTCTGCAGGTAGTGTTAAGGAGTTGCTGCAGCCCCAGGGTATATCTTTGTTTTATAATGTTTTGTCATGAAAGAAAAAGGACTCTTTGCTGGGGGAATTGTTCTCATCTAGGAACACATAAGTTGATTTTGTACCTTTTTTTCTTTGGCCAAATGTCCCTTTCCAAGGTGTGCAGTCCACGCCTATAGTTCTCTTTCTTTAAAGGGAGATGAGGACCTTTTAATGAATACAATCTCTGAAAAAAGATAAGGTTTTTAGTGTTTGCCCTGCCAGCAGGACTATTTGACAACGAAGGGTAAGAAAAGGGTAGCTGAGAAGCCGGGCAGGGAACGGTGCTCCCATCACGGGCATCAGTCTCTGTCTCGGGAGAAGGGATATGTCGGGGACAATATAACAAAACCCTCTTCAGAGGTGCAGTGTGAGCAGTGGGCTAGGGCCGGGGTGTCAGCAACAGAATCAGAACTTCAGCTGTAAGGAACTACATAGATAATCTGCACTGAGACTCTGTCCCCGCCTTTTGCCAGTCAGCCCTGTTCCAGGAAGGAAAACAGGGCTGGGAGGAGATGGAACTTGCCTGGAGTCACGTGACTGGCAAGTCCGTTCTTCTGCCTTTACTAGGATGGTTCAGCCGGATCCCTCCAGCAACGTAGTGGGTGTCCCTGAGGGTGGCCAAGTTGGCAGTGGCTGGGTCAGGCTCCAGCATTTGTGACTGGTGCTCTTTGTGCCCTGATGTGACATGTAGTTCTCAGTCCAGCGGTGGGTTGGGGGCTCTTGTTGGAGGCCTTGGGTGGCCAGGGCAGGCCTTAGAGGCCACCTCCATCCACTGACCCCATCTCCGTTTTTTGACGCTGTGCCTCTCTGCACCCGGGTACTGCTGCCTCTCCCAGACATCCAGGGTCCCTGACACCAGTGAGTGTGAAGCACTGACCTGGGAGAAAAGGGAGATCCTCGGCACTAAGGACGGGCCCTGCGGGTTGCTTTCAAAGGCTCTGCGGTGACTTCTCTTTGTTACTCGGGAAAATGCAGCTTCTGAGGCTGATTCCCTGGGCACAGCCAGGCCACCTTAATTGCATTTCTGTCTCCTTGCCCTTTGCCTGCCCGCGACAGGTGCCCCATTCTCTGTGCAGAGGCCTCAACTAAAGTATCCCAAAGGACGACTCCTTTATTTAGCTAAATTCTCAATTGAGTGTCTATTCTGAACCTCAGAATGGCAAAAATCAAATCTTTGTCATTTGAGGAAAACTATCCTCTTTTCCTGGGCTTGGGTCTGAGGCTCCAGGGTCAGGCCCTCAGCCAGCTGCTCATGCCAACACCTACTGGTACTACGTCAGCCTCTCGGCTGGCCTCATTCCCTCTCATGAGCCTCCCCAAGGTATGCTGGGACTTTGTGCTGTGCCCTGGTGCCCCCTCATGCTCACTTGTGCTAGGGCATGAGGACTTTGCTGAGGGGCTAAGACTCTATCTACCTAGACAAGGACTGTCTTTTTATAAATGGAATTTTTCCACATTCTTGGGGCTCTACCCAGGATAGGGTGCAGAGATCCTCCCGCCCCCACCCCAGGGGTCCAATAATTAGACTTGGATTTTTCTCATTTTTTCTTTATGCTCAATTCTTAGGAGGGGTATGTGTGAGGTGGTTTGGGATCCTTCTTAGAGACTCACTATTATCTACCTTAGCTTCCCCTTCTAATTCCCTTTTCTCCAACCTGGGAATCTTAGTCCAATATCAAGGGCAAGACTCACCCGATTTCTCTTCAAACTCCTTATTTAGGCCTTAGACCAGCCTAGGCCTTACTGGTCCTTTTTCCTTTTTCTTTATGACTTAAACAATTATAGACATACACACACATGTAAATATATAGCTTTACTGAGATATACTTCATATATTGTAGAACTCCCCATTGTAAGTATACAGTCTGTTGAGGATTTGTAAGTTTCTATATGTGTAGCCATCATACAACCCAGGTTTAGGAATTTGCATCACCCCAAAGAGCTTTCTGCACCCAGTTACTATCAGTCCCCCCCTTGTCTATAGCCCCAGGCAACTGCTCATTGCTTTCCAGATAGGAAGGATCTGCTGCCTTTTCTAGAAAGTCCATGTTAGTGGAATCGTATACTCTGTAGTCTTGGAAGTCTGTCTTCTTCTGCTATATCCATACATATTTTCAAAACTCTCTAGTTGATGATTGTGGCTCAGGTTGGTCTGAGGATGAAGAAAGGGAAACACCCGTTCCCACTCATGAAGTCTGGCCCTGAAGGGAGGGGACAAACGTGGCTGGTAGTGGCAAGGGGTAGAGGGAAGAGCTTGTTTACACTACGAAAGGAAAGATTGGTTCCACAAAAATATAAATAAAATTGATAGACCGTTAGCTAGATCAATCAAGAAGGAAGAGAGATAATTCAAATAACCTTAATCAAAATGAAAAAGCAGGCACTATAACTTATACCCCAGAAATATGAAGGATCGTTCCAGGCTTCTGTGGCCCTCTCTGTGCTCACCAACTAGGAAATCTAAAGGAAATGAGTAAATTCTTGGAAAAATACAACTTCCTAGACAGCACCACTACATAATATATACATGTAACAAAATTCAACTTATACCCCTTAAATCTATTTTTAAAAATAATAATAAAAAAAGGGATTTGAGGGACTTAAATGCTGATAGAAAAGTCATTAGCGAAGAGAGGTTGGGACCCATGGTGGGGACAGCTGAGGTGACAGCAGGGGCTTCTGAGATGGGAAGGAGCTGGCGCTAAGACTTGAGTGGAAAGGTTCATCCTGGCTGGGAGGATCCCCTTTTAACAGGGGAGAAAAGGGGAAGGGTAGGTAGCTGTTGAGACTTGGAGGTGAAGGGCATTCTCCTTCAAGGCTTTTTGTTTCTCTGTCACCTGCTGTGAGTGAGGAGGGTAGAGGGTAGGGAGAGAGTTTGAGCCCAATGCGTATTGAAAATAATAATTGTGGAGAATGGATATGGAGACAAGGGCTAGCAGTGCTGGCGGCTGTAATCTGTTTGGATATACCCTTTACTCCAACAATACTTAGCAGTCTAGGTGCACGTGGGGAAGAAAGTGAGGACCGGGTGGATACGGTGTTTGAGTTTCACCTGGCAATAGCGATGGGAGAATAATGGGCAGAGAATGCATGGGGTTGGTAGGAGAAGGTTTGAATAAACCATTGACCATTGAACCTGAATATGAAGGAAAATACACGGGAGGAGGGAGGTGGAGAGTGAATGGAAATCAGGGCAAATGGAGTATTGGGAGTCACTGAAAGAGCAAGGCTGAGGGAGAGAGATGGGCATCTGAATGAGGAACGTCTGAATTTGTGATTTCGGAGGTAGAGCTGGCCACCGTGAAGGCCCCGGGCAGCGGAATGGGATGGAGTCAGGTGGGTGGAGGGGAACATTCAAGGCTCTAGCAGCCAAGTGTGGGAAGCCTATCCCCCTGCAGGGACAGCGCCCTGGAGGTCCGCTGGAGTGGCCACAGGGGGTGCTTATGATGGAAACAGGCGAGGGGGACAGGTGGAGCAAACCCATTTACCTGAGGGTGGAGGGATGGGCTTGAGAAGGTCAAGGAGGCCCTGGGAAAGGTGCCCTGGGTGTGGAAAAAGAGCCAGGCGTCCTTAGAGGTGCGCCCTGGCAGGCAGTGGGTTTCAGACAGAAGCCAGGGATAGTAGGCGCTCAGCCACCTCCTTCCCACCTGCCCAGGTAAATCGGGCTGAAGAGCTAAAGTTCCTTCCAGGTGTAAACTGCAGCTCTACCATGTTTCGATAGCTGGGGCAATGGCCTGGCTTCCTGAGATCCTCGGTGATGCTTTTCCTTTCAAATCTGCATTCCACTCTAGGGACTTCCTCTTTGTCGCTCTGCATGTCTGCAGTGTGTGTGCTGCTGTCTGGAGGACAGGTGCTTCTAACAGGACCGCCCCCAGCCGGGTAAAATGAGCTTTTCCCTGTCAGAACTGTTTGTATAGGGTTACTGGCTGTAGTGACTTGTTCTGCTGAGTAATATGAAATCATTCATGGAAATTCTTCTGTATGAAAAAAAAAAAGAAAGAAAGAAAAAAGGAAAAGAAAGAAGAAGGCTGTTTGTTTTGTGGAGGATAATTGCTCCACTGCATCCACCACAATGATTTTTCTTTCTGAAGGTTGAGTGTTATTTAACACTTTTGTTTGGTGCGCTTAGGTCAAAGCGCCTTGATCTTTTAAGTACTTTTCATAACCTTCCAGCATCTGAAAATGCCACGTTACCTGCCATTTCTGGGCAAGGGAGGGATAGCTGTTTTGATTGTGTCCTTGATGAAAGGTCCACCACCTTTCACCTAATAAAGCCTAGTCCTGGAGTGACTTGGCAGTAAGAAGTGAGACCCTGCTGGTCCTTGGCTGGCACCTGCTCCTGCTCATCTCTCTTCATGGAACACCTCGTGCTCAGTGAGACTACAAGGCTGAGAGGTTGGAAGGTATTTTGCCCCTGATGTTTACTTTATGCTCTGACTTTGAACCCCAAATCTCATATGCAAATCCATTGTATTTTTTCTGGGGTCAAAGAGATCCCATTGAGTTCCTTACCATTGTTTTATGGAGGTTTGCTGAGTCTCTACTCTGGGGTTAGGGGGTACATTTGTGGACTCTCTTCCTGCCGTGCCTCTCCTTTGCTATCCTGGGGACATCTCCCCAGCAGAGTCCACATGGCTGCTGCATCAACTAACATGTTCTTGTGTGACCTGCTCTGTTGGTCAGGAGACATTGGGTGGCCTTTGACCCAAGTGGGGCTAATTAATCCTTTACCTTTGAATGGAGTAGAATGATGTTCCAGTTTTCCCAGAACCTGCCCAATTTAGCACAAAAAGTTTTTTTTTTTTTTTTTATTGTTGGGGATTCATTGAGGGTACAAGAAACCATGTTACACTGGTTGCATTTGTTAGGAAAAGACCCTCTTACAATCGTGTTTTGCCCCCAAAAGGTGTGGCACACACCAAGACC
>CAUYON010007061.1:0-38311 GCA_963573935.1 Arctocebus calabarensis
GGCTCATGTTTTTAGAGACAAGGTCTTACTCTTAGGTTAGTCTTGAACTCTTGAGCTCAGGCAATTCACCTGCCTCTGCCTCCCAGGATCCTTCTAGGATTACAGGCATGAGCCACTGTGCCAGGCATATATGTGTGTGTGTGTATGTGTGTACATATATACACATATATATATATATATATATATATATATATATATATATATATATTTTTTTTTTTTTTTTTTTACATAAGATCTCACTCTATAACACAGGCTGGAGTGCAGTGGTACAGTCAAAGCTACGTGTAGCCTCCAACTCCTGGTTTCAAGTGACCTCCCTGTCTCAGCCTCCTGAGTAGTTGGGACTACAGGCATGCACCACCGTATCTGGCCAATTTTTAAAATTTTTGTACAGTCAAAGTCTCACAAAGAGAGAGTTTGTTCACTCTGGTCTTGAATTCCTGGCCTCAAGGGATTCTCCTACCTCAGCCTCCAAAATTGCTAGGATTAGGCTTGGCGCTTGTAGCTCAGCAGCTAGGGTGCCAGCCACATACCCTGGAGCTGGTGGGTGCAAATCCAGTCCAGGCCTGCCAAACAACAATGACAACTACAACAAAAAGATAGCCAGGCGTTGGGCGGCTCCTGTGGCTCAGCGAGTAGGGCGCCGGCCCCATATACTGAAGGTGGTGGGTTCAAGCCCGGCCTCGCCAAACTGCAAAACAAAAAAATAGCCGGGCGCTGTGGCGGGCGCCTGTAGTCCCAGCTACTAGGGAGGCTGAGACAAGAGAATCGCCTAAGCCCAAGAGCTGGAGGTTGCTGTGAGCAGTGTGACGCCACGGCACTCTACCCAGGGCGATAAAGTGAGACTCTGTCTCTACAAAAAAAAAAAAAGATAGCCAGGCGTTGTGGCAGGCGCCTATAGTCCCAGCTACTTGGGAGGCTGAGGCAAGAGAATCGCTTGAGCCCAAGAGTTTGAGGTTGCTGTGAGCTGTGACGCTATGGCACTCTACCCTGGTGACATAGTGAGAGTCTGTCTCAAAAAAAGCAAAAAACAAAAAAACAAAAAAAATCTGCTATGGCTCGGTGCCTGTGGCTCAACGGGCTAAGGCGCCAGCCATGTACATCTGAGCTGGGAGGTTCGAATCCAGCCTGGGCCGGCCAAACAACAATGACGGCTGCAACCAAAAAATGGCCAGGCATTGTGGTGGGTGCCTATAGTCCCAGCCACTTGGGAGGCAGAGGCAGGAGACTCGCTTGAGCCCAGGAATTGGGCGTTGCTGTGAGCTGTGATGCCATAGCACTCTATCCAGGGTGACAGCTTGAGGCTTTGTCTCAAAAAAAAAAAAAAATCTGCTAGGATTACTGGCAAGAGCCACTGCCCTTGGCCAGTTACTTTTATTATTTTAACAGCTTTATTGAGGTATGATTAACATACAATAAACTTCATTTAAAGTGTCCGCTTTGATAAGCTTTTACATATGTATAAACCCATGAACCTCTCCCCAATATCAACAAAGAACACGTCTGTCACCCCTAAACTTTTCTGGTGTCTCTTTACAATCCCTCTTTCCTGTTCCTCCCTACCACCCACCATCCTTCTTTCTACTGAAGACTAAACTCCTCATTGTATTAAATACCATGGCTCATTAACCAGTCCCCATTGTATGAAAGATTTTCCCATTGTTCCTGGTTTGGTTTTGTCTTTTCCTTTACAAACAGTGCTGCTGTAAACATCCTTGAACACATATGGAGCTTCAGTTGTTCTCTTAAAGACATAAGAGATGCTGGCATTTCTGGCTATTGCATTCTGTAGAGTGACAGTTCTGACTGTTACTCAGATGACACATCAGAGTCAACACTTCATGTCTTCTCAGCCTCCCCTGTCACTTTCCTCAACCACCAGTGCAGTGATCATCTCTGCGTAGACTCCAAACGACTCCAAGCTGGCCTGGCCACACCATGTCTTTGTCCGGGTTTGCCGCCACTTCCCTCCCGCCCTGGGGTTTCCTTATTGACACAGGTCACAGCAGGACCCCAAATTGGCTCCCACTCAAACTTGTACAACTGCCAAGTGCTGGGGGAGGGGCAGTTAACAAACCATAACCTCCCATAAGGAGATTCCTTGGGCCACCTTGGAAGGGGGTTGAAAGATTGCTTCTTCCCCGTTTCTCCCCAGGAGAGTGACTATGCTGTGATGCAGGTTATATGACTTCTTAGAGGACAGTCCCCCAGGATACAGCAGTCAGCCAGATTTAGCAGCGCCCCGTTTAAGAAGGTGTCATCCTCCTTTGCGGCCTCTCTCCCTCAGTCCCCAGCTCCTGCTCCCTGAAACCGCACTCCCTAATAAATTAGTAGAGTGTAAGCCTTTGCCTCAGGCTGTGCTTCCTGGGGAATCCAGGCTAAAGCAGTTGGTATTTTCCACATGATTGTACTGACTTTAAATTAAGCCATCTGTAAATCTTCCTAGTGATCAATTGAATACTGAGATCTTGGGATTGTAAAACATGCATAGCCCGTAGAAATGCAGGCCTGTTCCCTACTTCTTTGGATAAGAGAAGTATAGAGCAAGAAGTGGCAGAGGGTGGCGCCTGTGGCTCAGTTGGTGGGGCACCGGTCCAATATACCAAGGGTGGCAGGTTCAAGCCCAACCCCGGCCAAGCTGCAACAAAAAAGATAGCCGGGCGTTGTGGTGGGCGCCTGTAGTCCCAGCTGCTTGGGAGGCTGAGGCAGGAGAGTCGCCTAAGCCCAGGAGTTGGAGGTTGCTGTGAGCTGTGACACCACAGCACTCTACTGAGGCCCCCCCCCTTCTCTCCTCGGTGCACTGTAATTGGCGCTCACCCCAACGGTCCCTCTGACGTGATGCCCTCCACCTGTCACAGCCAGTGCCCAGGTGCCCTGGTCCCATCTTCCTGGTCAGTTAACACTGTCTTCTTACAACGTGTCCTTCTCAGGCTTCTGCCCCAGAGTGGCCTCCACTCCTTACCTCAATGGCTGTTCCCGCTTTAGCCAGGGCGCCGGGATATCTCCCCTGCCTCCTCTCTTTCCCATCCGCCCCTCTCCCTAGGCCACCTCATCCAGTCCCATGGCTTCAGACACATCCGTGGCCTGGTGACTGTCACCTGTCTTCTGCCCTTGCCTTCCTCTGGAACTCAGACTCCGACTCTCCACTCACACTCGGGTGTCTAAGAGGCGAGTGTAACTTAACATCTGCATCCAAAAGGCCCCGTGACACTTCCCGTGCCCCCGCCCCCTTCTCCCCAGCCTTCCACCCGTCAGGCGCCCACTCCGCCACAGTTGCTCCTGTGGTAAAAGCTCCTCCATCTCCCGTCCTCATCCTCCCCCTTCGCGAGTTCTCCAGATGGTCCATGCTCCACACCTCATCCCGAGTCCCCGCTGTGCACAGCCCTGCTGCTACCTTCCCTCGGGGAACCTTCAACTCACCCCTCCGAATCTCTCTCGGGCCTCCAGAGGCAGCAAGCAGGCTCTGCAGCCACACCCCTGCGCACCCCCCTCTTACCTAATGGCTCCGTGGTTCCCAGGTGCGCCCATCTCCTGGGGCTCCAGATTCCTCATTTGGTTTTTTTTTTGAGACAGAGCCTCAGCCTGTCACCCTGAGCTCAACCTGTCACCCTGAATAGAGGCTGTGACATCACAGCTCACAGCAACCTCCAACTCCTGGGCTCAAGCGAGTCTCCTGCCCCCGCCTCCCAAGTAGCTGGGACTACAGGCGCCCACCACAACGCCCGGCCATTTTTTGGTTGCAGCCGTCATTGTTGTTTGGCGGGTCCGGGCTGGATTCGAACCCGCCAGCTCACGTGTACGTGGCTGGCGCCTTAGCCCGCTGAGCCACAGGCGCCGAGCGAGATTCCTCATTTGTAACATGGGATAATGATAACACGGCTGTCTGGTTGTTGTTCTCGTTGTTGTTTTGTAAATAAGGATTAAATAAATTTCCCTATTCTAGTAAGAGACTTAGACTAGCTAGTTTGCTGAAGGAGGCTTGAGGTGGACAAGAAATGATGGTCTTGGCGTTCCGGAGGGATGTTTAACTGCCTCACATTTATCAGGCACGTTCAAGTTCCCCCAGGCCCTCGGACCCCTCCCATCTTGCTTCTTTCTCCCGTCCTGTCCCCGTCCTCTCCCCTCCTCCAGGTATAGAAAAGAGAAGGAAAAGAGGGAGCTAAGCGCTCTTTCCAGCATTTCGTGCCTTTTTCAAAACTTTTTTGTCTGGTTTTGTTGTTTAAGAAAAGCTCCAGCAGACCTGGCTCCCTGCAGAGGCCGGCGTGGCCCTCCGTGGCCACCAGGGGGCGGCGTGTCCACAGCCCCGGCCGGTCCCCTTCGCAGGGCTCCGGGCGCGCCGGGACGGGGGCGCCCTAGGCTGGAGAGCCGCGGAGCCCCCTTCCACCCCCAGCTTTGTGCTCTGGGGAGAGGCCCGGACCTGAGCTGGGCACGCTCCTTGATCTCCCAGAGGCAACAGGCAACAGCTGCTGTCGCCCTTCCGTGGTGGCCAGTGGCCCAGGTGGCCGTGGGGCAGGTCGTCTAGCGTCAGCCCCGGGAGGGGCGCGCAGGGCTGCAGAGAATGAGGCGCTGAGCTCCTGGGAATTTTCCTCTGTGACTCGAGGGAGCCAAGCGGGAGAAGGAGGAGGGGAGAGGTAGCAAGAGGGAGCTGCCGTGACCTTCCGGCCAGGAGGGAGCTTCCCTCGCCTCGACAGGCAGCGGGAGGGGACAAGTGACACAGGCTAGTCCCGGTGCCTGTGTGGGAACAGGAGCAGCTGGGGACTTCCTGGCTGGCCTGCGCATCCTCCCTCCAGCCCAGCTGGGGCCGATTTCCAGCACCCCTTAGCTTCAGGCTTAACCGGATCAACTCGTCCCCCTCTGGATCATTCCCACGGCTTCACTAAGCCGCCGTCCAGCCCACCCAACTCCCAGGAAGCAACCCGAAACCCACCTATGAAGGGGGCGTGATTTTCGTCTTCTGAGACGTGATACAGCTCCACCCATAGTATTTGTGGGAAGAAAATGAATTCTTTGGAAAGTTAGGGGCCACAAAAATCTAATGATACTTTTTTTTTCTTTAAAGGCCAAGACATAGAGTCCTGTGCAATCCAGAGATTATTGCACTGCCCTTAACTCTCTTCTCTTTCTTGGGATGAGCTAACTTTTTCCTTCCAAGGAACATGCCAAATGTTTCCAAAGGACAAACTCTGGCTCTGTCATTATCTGCAGCAAGGCTGAGGAGGCAGAGGGAGGGTTTCAGGGTAGCAGAAGCAGTGTGAGGCCAGAGAGCTGCAGCCCCACCCCCGGAACCCAGGAACTGTAGGCCTCACCCTCAGAGGTGTCAAGATGGGAAGCCCTTCGTGGAAAGTAACGCAAAAGTCTTTCTGCACATCAGGTGTGGGATGTGGGGTAAGGGAACCGGCAAAAAGCTGATTTAGCTCTGAGAGATTGGACCTTGTTTTCCTGGGAAAAATAACATCTGCTACTGTGTTTCTTGCTAAATAGGCCAATAATCAGGGAAAGCAGAGTAACTTGGAGGAAGACTTTAAGGCGAGGAGGCAGGGGCTGTACTCTCTCTGGCCTTCCAGACGTTTCCCCTCCACAGTGAGCACATGGCATCTGCCAAGTATTTCTGAGGCGCATTCCCCACCCGTTTTTCCATGGCCCACACCTTCCCCCATGCTGAGGGGCTGCTGGGTTGGTGGAGTTTGGGGTGGTGTCCATTATTTTAAAATGAGTTTGTGATGACCAAATATTAGATGTAGTAAAATTGTAAAACACACACGGAAAAAAAAAAAAAAAAAAGGAAAGTAGAAGTAAAAAATTACCTGAGCGGTGCCTATGCTCAGTGGGTAGGGGGCTGGCCATACACCGAGGGTGATGAGTTTGAACCCAGCCTCAGCCAGCTAAAACAGCAGTGGCAACTGCAACAAAAATAGCTGGGCGTTGCGGTGGGTACCTGTAGTCCCAGGTACTGGAGAGGCTGAGGCAAGAGAATCGCCCTAGCCCAAGAGCTGGAGGATGCTGTGAGCTGTGATGCCATAGCACTCTACTGAGGATGACAAAGTGAGACTCTGTCTCAAAAAAAAAGAAAAGAAAAATTATCTGTTATTACCTGTTATCCAACCACCCAGAGATCACTGCTGATAATAATTGTATGTAATGTGTTTCCTTTAGTCTTGCTTTTCAGTACATGCTTAGTTGGGTTTTTTTGGTTTTTTTACCATAGGTGAGATTAGATAGATAGATATGTTTTTTTATCTTGACTTTTCCACTTAACATTATATCATGAGCGATTTTTCCATGGGTGGCATCTTTTTGAGAAAATTTCTCAGTCTCTGGGGAAACCTATCAGGCAGGCCATTTCTCTCCTTCAGACATAGAGAGGGCGAGGGGTGTAAGCAGTCAGAGCGTGAGCAGAGGCCTGGATCCTCCCCCAGCCTGGTGTTCCCTTCCAGGGTCAGTCCAAGCTGTTTGCTTGCTCATGCCAAGCTTCCTCCCATGGGGCCTTCTGAAGCTTTCCACAGCTTCAACATCAACGGCACTTTTGTCCGCTCCACTTGGGGAGAGGGCTGGATAGTCTGTTTTTTGTGTCCTTGATGGATCCAGCCCAAGTTCGATGGACCCATGTACTTGCTCAGTTTCCCTAGATGGCCCTGCTCCAAGAACAGCTCAGAAGCCAAGGAAACCAAAATCCCTGCCTCTGCAGCCAAAATGGACAGGCTGTTTCCTGATACTGTGTGTGTGTGCGCGTGTGTGTGTGGTGAGGCTCAACCTGCAGTTTTATTTTTGACAGTAAGAAACAGCTCAGTGCATCAGAGCTGCACTGTTTATCCCTTACTTTCATGAAAATGCATGATCTATCCCTCCCTCACTGACTCAGTTGTAAAGAAGAATAAATGATTATGAATGAAAATTTTTTGCAAATGAATCTGATCATCAGACTGGAGGTTTCTTGATTTTGAAAATAATGTATTTTCTTAGTAGATGTGTAGTCTCCTGATTGTGAGCTATATCACAGGTGATCTGTTACTTGTAATGATTAAAGTGTCAAGGTTTGCAAATGACTTTTTTTTTTGAGACAGTCTCACTGTGTTGCCCTGGGTAGGTGGAGTACTGTGGCATCATAGCTCATAGCATCCTCAAACTCTTGGGCTTAAGCAATTCTCTTGCTTCAACCTCCCAAGTAGCTGGGACTACAGGTGCCCGCCACAACACCCGGCTTTTTTTGTTGCAGCTGTCATTGTTGTTTAGCAGGCCCAGGCTGGGGTTGAACCTGCCACCCTCTGTGTATGTGGCTGGAGCCATAACCACTGTGCTACGGGTGCCGAACCCACTTTTAAAAAATTGTGATAAAGCATACAAAACATAAAACTTAGCATTTTATTTTATTTTATTTTTTAGTGTTTTAGATGGAGTCTCCTTTGGTTGCCCTGGGTAGAGTGCCGTAGCAGCTTAGCTCACAGCAACCTCAAACTCTTGGGCTCAAGAGATTCTCCTACCTCAGCCTCCCAAGTAGCTGGGAATACTGGCACTCATAACAACACCCAGCTAGTTTTTCTATTTTTCATAGAAAATACTCTATTTTTCTCATTCTTGCTCAGGCTGATCTCAAACTCCTGAACTCAAGCAATCCACCCATCTTTGCCTGCCAGAGTGCTAGGATTGCAGGCGTGAACTACTGCACCAGGCCCTGCCCGCTTTTTTTTAAGCCAGAGTCACTCTATTGCTCTGGGTAGAGCACCCTGACATCATTATACCTTGAAGCAACCTTAAACTCTTGGGCACAAGTGATCCTCCTATCTCAAACTCCAGAGTAGCTGGGACTACAGGCACTGCCACAACTCCCATCTAGTTTTTTTGTTTTTAGTAGAGATGGAGTCTCGATCTTCCTTAGACTGGTCTTGAACTCCTGAGCTCAGGCAATTCACCCGCCTTGGTCTCCCTGAGTGCTCATATTACAGGCATGAGCCACCATGCCCATTAGAAGTAAAATTTTTAATGCAGTGAGAAGGAGTCATGCAAAAATCTGAAAGAAAAGTTGTTCCCGGGGGCAGGAATGGCCACTCAGGGAGTGTATCAGGTTTTTTAGGGTTTGCTCCAGGTAGTAGATGCCCAATTAAGAGTAGCTTAGGCTATCAGTTCTCAAAAGTATGATCGGGGAATCTCTAGTGCTCCTCAAGACCTTTTCCACGAGGTTAAAGTACTTTCATGTGATGCCAAGATCACCTCCTAGTACAAGTGTGAACTGGTATGTTCCAGTGGCTATGTGGTGTGGGGTATCAGAAGCAAATAGGAGGTTCTAGCTCCCTCCTGTTAATTTCAGACTTTAAAGAGATTTGTCAAAAGGTAAACTGACCACACTTTTGACTAATTTTTTTCCTTTAGAAAATATAAACAAAATAGCTGGTGTTGTGGGAGGCATCTATAATCTCAGCTACTTGGGAGGCTGAGGCAAGTGCACTGCTTAGCCCAGACGTTTGAGGTTGCTGTGAACTATGATGCCAGGGCACTCTTTCCAGGGAGACAAAGGGAAACTCTGTCTCAAAAAAAGGAAGAAAAGAAAATATCAACAGTTTTTCCTAGCAACACATTGTTTTAACCTGAATAAACAAAACCTTCTTGGGGCCTTCAACCATTTTTAAGAGCTTAAAGAGTCCCTGAGACCAGGAGTTTGAATACCTCCAGCTTACCCAATAAGGATATTGATGGCTTCACATAATCAGCGGTTCAAAGGCAGAGCGGCGTCTTTGCATTCGGCCACGCTCAGCTGGTTAGCAGCCTCCCTCTTCATGGTCAAAAGAAGGTTGGGTAGTTGCAGGCATGGTAGATGTGCCCACATCTAGCCTAGAGAGGCGTTTCCTCTCATGAGTCTCCCTGCATTAGGGGAAAATCTTTCCCAAAAGCTCCCCTGTAGGCCCCATTGGCCAGGCTCAGGCTACATACCCATCCTCCAACTCTAAAGCGGCCTGAGAGGCCAGTTTTGGCATTTTCAGCCTCCAGCTTTTGCAGCAGAAAAGGCGGTGGGGGTCAGGGGTGGGGCTGTGCCCTGTGGAAGCCACCAGCCAGCCACTGTTGAATCACCTGCTCTAGGTAGTTTGAGCAAGTAAGGTCGATAGAAAGAATGAGGCCCAGCTAAATTCCTGGATGGAAATTCAATAGGAATTTGGAATCTATTACCCAAATTTCCTTAAAACCCATAAGCTCAGAAGTTAAACATTTGGTTTTTGTGTGTTGTATTTTAATTTCTTCACCATCCTTTTTTTGTTTTCTTAGGTTATTTATTTATTTTAGAAAGAGAGAGAGAGTCTCACTATGTTGCCCTTGGCAAAGTGCTGTGGCGTCACAGCTCACAGCAATCTCCAACTCTTAGGCTTAAGTGATTCTCTTGCCTGAGCTTCCCAAGTAGCTGGACTACAGGTGTCTACCACAATGCCCGGCTACTTTTTTTTTGTTGGAGTTATCATTGTTGTTTAGCTGGCCCAGGCTGGGTTTGAACCAGTAGCCTGGGTATACGTGGCTGGTGCCCTACCCATTGAGCTATAGGCTCCGGCTTCACCATCCTTTTAATCAGAAGGTTATCTGATAAGCTGTCCATGGAGGAGGAGTATTATGGGGTTGTGGAAACCTGGGTAAGGTGTTTTATTACTGAGTCACAAGTACCAGCACCTTGCTTTTTTTTTTTTTTTTTAATCCAATAGATTTCGATATTTAGGATAATTTTAAGTTCAAAGCAAAGCTGAGGGGAACATACAGAGATTTCCCATATACCTCCTGCTCCCAAATGCTGCCCCATTGTCAACATCCCAAGCCAGAATGGTACCTTTGTTACTCTCAATGAGCCTGCAATATACATCAGAGTCCATAGTGTACATTAAGGTTCCACCACATCTTGGTGTTGTATGCTTTATGGCTTTGCATAATGATCCTCCTGTCTCTGTCATTATAATGCCATACAGAGTCACTGTCTTAAAAATTCTGTGCTACGCTTATTCACTTTTTAATCTGGAAAGGCCTGGCCTAGCAGGCAGCACCTTTTTCTAGGCAAAACAGTCTCAAGTGCTGTTTGCATGCTTGGATTGGGACGGGACTCAGGCCAGGGGGGTCACAGTTATGCTTGCCCTTTGTATTATCATTTCTCTTCACTGTTTTTTTCCTTTTAATAATTTCTTTTTAATGATAACTTAAAATGAAAATGACTTAAATTTTCTTTTAAATGATCAATTGAAAGTTTATTGATGACCTTTAAATCCAGGGGTAGGGCTAGACACTGGTTAATTGACAACTGGCACAGAAATGGACCTGACTGAGTGTCAGAAGCTAAAGAAGTTACCAAATGAAAAAAATGTCACGTCCTTCAAAAAATTTGTTTTTGAAATATAGTTTCATGTGATTTCCAGTAGTTGAAATGTCCATTGCCCTGAATCTCTGCGTTAGAAAGTACTTTGCTTAGTTTTACAAAAATCCTCAAAAGGGCAGTCATGGGCTTTCAATGACAGGAGTCCTTAGATTTTAATTTGAACTTGATGGCCTGGAAATGGGAACGTCATTTCCCACTACTGGTGTGTGTGTGTGTGTATTCCAAAATCAACACAATGAAGTCTGTACAGTAAATTTGGTTATCTGGCTTAACTTAGACAATAATATCAACACTGGAAATACAGATTTGTTATTGCTGTTACTGCTGTTGTTTTATAGGTGAAGTTCATAATAGATATTTACTATTTAGGTCATACATGGCTGACTCAATACTTAGAGAATTAGCAATCATTGCTTCCTTGGGCTCTCCCAGCCTGGCAGGTGGGGCACTGAAGTATGAGTAATAATCATAATTGTATGGGTGAACTGGATTTTTATCCTACCTCCATCTCCAAGGCTCCAGAAAGCCCCCAGCGACTTGGACTTGCCGGCAATCATTGTCAGTGGAGGTAGGATGCTTCGTTATGTAACGGAGGGCAAGGAAAATGTGTAGGCTCACATGTTAAGCACAGGGCATAACGGATTAGTTCACAGGGGACCAAAGCTGTGTTAATAAACAGAATATAAATCTCTCATGTAGTGCAGACAGGAGAGGGTTTTGTTGGAAAAGTCACTCAGGCAAGACATGTTTTAAGATATTTTAAACATTGTTTCTGGGACAAACTAGGGGCAGCTCCAAGTGAAAACTCATCCTACCCTGAGACACCCTCCACCCCACCCCCCATTATTGAAACCAGAGCTCTCTGGGCTTCTCCCTGGAAAGCCCAAAAGTATGGGTCTCCAGGATCCTGTCTCCTTCTGCAGGAGCCACGGTGACTGGGCTGAGGAGAAAAGCCATCAGCATGCTTTTGACACCAGAGGCTTGTGAAATTTGCAAGACACAGAGCGGGAGGATGATTGGATTGAAGCTTGATCTTTTCTGTTGGAAGAGGCGGTGGAAGAAGAGGAAGGAGGGGGAGGGATCTGGGGAGTTGGGGGAGAATGATTGAGATGATTCAGAGCAAGGGCTGCCTGAAGGGAGAGCTTTGCAAGGAAATCCACCCATTACGGAATACTCTAGACACTTTCTAAATCATCAAAAGAGAAACAATGGAATTACATTCAAAATTTTAATGGGTTTCATAGCTTTTACATATTAGCAAACGACTGGGAGTGGAGGTGCAAGGCAAGAGTGATAATCTGAATTGTTCTTGGATGTAGTCTTTGGCTCCTCTGGCAAGTATGGAAATACTTGGTTTAATACAAACCCAGGAAGTGACCTAAGAGAAATGAGGAAGAGGACTTAGCAGGATGAATAGTTGAGCCTGCTCAAATGGCTAGCTTAGTCTTTTTTAGCAAAGCGTCTCTTCTTGGGCGTAGACGCTGGGCACTGGCTGCTCTTAATTTCTTTTTCAAAGGTTAAAAAACAAGCAACAATAACACAAATAAATAAATGGGACTTAATTAAGCTGAAAAGTTTCTGCACAACTAAGGGCACAACAATTAAAGCAAACAGACAACCTTCAAAATGGGGAAAGATACTTGCATGTTACAAATCTGACAAAGCTTGATGACTAGGATCTATAGAAAACTCAAATGAGAACAAAAAAAGAGCAGACAATCCTGTCTATCAATGGGCAAGAGACATGAACAGAACCTTCTCCGAGGAAGGCAGGAATGGCTAACAAACATATGAAAAAAATGCTCATTGTCCCTAATCATCAGAGAAATGCAAATCAAAGTCACCCTGAGCTATCACCTAACACCAGGGAGAATAGCCCACATCACAAAGTCCCAAAGCTGCAGACGGTGGTGCGGATGTGGAGAGAAGGGAACACTTTTATACTGTTGGGGGGACTACAAACTAATATGCTCTCTTTGGAAAGGAGTATGGAGAATTCACAAAGAGCACAAATTAGACCTTCCATTTGATCCTGCAATCCCATTACTAGGCATCTACCCAGAAGAAAAAAAAAATCATTTCATCATAAGGACATTTGCACTAGCTTGTTTATCGCAGCTCAATTCACAATCGCCAAGATGTGGCATCAACCCAAGTGCCCATCAACCCATGAATGGATTAATAAATTGTAGTATATGTATACCGTGGAATACTATTCGCCATAAAAACATGGATGGTGACTTTATATCTTTTTTTAACCTAGGTGAAGTGGAAATAAATTCTTCTTCTTTTTTGGGGAGGGGGACAGAGTCTCACTTTGTCACCCTTGATAGAGTGCTATGGTGTCACAGCTCACAGCAACCTCAAACTCTTGGGTTCAAGGGATTCTCTCATCTCAGCTTCCCCAGTAGCTGGGACTACAGATGCCTGACACAACGCCTAGCTATTTTTAGAGACAGGGGTCTTGCTTTTGCTCAGGCTGGTCTCGAACCTGTGAACTCAGGCAATCCACCCACCTTGGCCTCCCAAGGTGCTAGGATTACAGGTGTGAGCCACCACACCTGGCCCTGAAATACATTCTTGTAAGGTATCACAAGAGTGTCAAAGCAAGTATTAATATACTCAATACTAATATGAAGTCAGTAGATGATCTAATACATGCCCACACAAGAGAAAAATTCAATTTAATTCAAGTGGGGGGAGAGGAGAAGGAGCAGAAAGGGTAGGAGGGAGGGGATTGGCATGTTCCCATTAATGGGGACAATGTAAGGCATATGGGGCACACCTCCTGGGTGTGGACACAGCTACAACACAGACTACAAGCATTGTAACCTGTTTTTATCCTCCATATTAATCTGGAATTAAAAAAAGAAAAGGTTAAAAAACAAAACAGGATGTCACATTGGCTATGAATGAGCCCTCACCTGTCTCTAAAGGGCCAGTAATGCCAGCTCTGGGCCAGATGAGGATAGGGCAAGAGGCTCTGGTTTCAGCAAAGGCAGCAGTGGGGGAAAATCTCCAACCTTCTCTCTCTGGCACATAGGACCTTGGATTCTAGCCCAGGCCAGGAGCCTGGGAGTCAGGTCTGGGCTTGCGGGAAGGTATGGTTGGTCAGCAGTTGTGAGGCAATGGAATGAGAGTGAAATTGGGTCTCCAATGAGGGTGGGTCTGGGCTGAGCTCCAGATCATGGTGCAAAGGGAAATTGGTGTTGGGTCTTGGGAAGACAAATAGCAAGGCAAGGGAAGCTGGGAAACATTGAGTCCAAAGCCAGAACATGATGGGGTGGGTTGGCAAGAAGATGAGGCTGTGAGAATGAGCTCAGAAGGATCCCCATAGGGAAATCTACATAGGCAAGAACTTTTTTTTTTGAGACAGAATCTCACTTTCTTACCCCTTGTAGAGTGCTGTGGCATCATAGCTCACAGCAACCTTAAACTCTTGGGTTCAAGCGATCCTCTTGCCTCAGCCCCCCAAGTAGCTGGGACTACAGGCGCCCAGCACAACACCTGGCTACATTTTAGAGATGAGAAGGTGGGGAGGTATCTCACTCTGGCTCGGGCTGGTCTGGAACTCCTGAGCTCAAGGGATCCACCCACCTCAGCCTCCCAGAGTGCTGGAATTATGTGAGCCACCGCACCCGGCCTAAGGCAAGAACTTTTATACCACAGAATGGATGAAATTGGTCAAGAAGTCCTTATTATTGGGTGGCCCCTGTGGCTCAGTGGGCAGGGTGCCAGCCCCATATACCTAGGGTGGTGGGTTCAAACCCAACCCTGGCCAAACTGCAAGGAAAAAAAAAAACAAAAAAAAACGGGAGTTGTGGCGGGCACCTGTAGTCCCAGCTACTTGGGAGGTTGAGGCAAGAGAATCACTTAAGCCCAGGAGTTGGAGGTTGCTGTGAGCTGTAACACCACAGCACTCTACTGAGGGTGATAAAGTGAGACTCTGTCTCTCCAAAAAAAAAAAAAAAAAGTACTCATTATTGGGCGGCGCCTGTGGCTCAGCAAGTAGAGCACCAGCCCCATATACCGAAGGTGGCAGGTTCAAACCTGGCCTCACTGAACTGCAAAGCAAAAAAAATAGGGCAGCACCTGTGGCTCATCAAGTAAGGTGCTGGCCCAATATACTGAAGGTGGCGGCTTCAAACCCAGCCTCTGCCAAACTGCAAAAACCAAAAAATAGCCGGGCATTGAGGCAGGTGCCTGTAGTCCCAGCTACTCGGAGGCTGAGGCGAGAGAATCTCCTAAGCCCAGGAGTTGGAGGTTGCTGTGAGCTGTGTGACTCACAGCACTCTACAAAGGGTGAAATGCTTCTGGTGGGGGAAGCAATGTTTATGTGCATTCAGGGACCCCTGTTCCCAGGCACACTGGTCCCTCTCCGTTCCACTGGTGTCTGCAGGGTTCCTGGGCTGGGTGCTCACTTCCTTCCTGCTAATGACCAAGAGGGGGTTGCTCATGTCCGAAGGGATCTTGGACAAAGGAGCCACTCCCCTCCTGCTCTACGTAATATTTTGCTGGCCTTTCCCTGAATCAAATACAGACTGAGTGGTAATTAGTGTGTAAGCTGCTCTTTTCTTTTTTTTGAGACAGAGTTTCACTTTGTCGCCCTCAGCAACCTCCAGCTCTTGGGCTTAGCGATTCTCTTGGCTCAGCCTCCCAGGTAGCTGGGACTACAGGCGCCCACCACAACACCCAGCTATTTTTTTTTTTTCCTGGTTGTAGTTGTCATTGTTGTTTGGCAGGCCTAGGCTGGATTCGAACCTGCCAGCTCTGGTGTATGTGGCTGATGCCCTAGCCGCTGAGCTACAGGCGCTGAGCCCAGCTGCTCTTTTTTAAAAGAGTTTAAGAACCTATACAAGGCCACACTGAGTGGGAAGGGGAGGGTTGTTGGGAGCCATATAGTTGTCGACTTGGTCATTTTCATCTGGATCTCACCCATTGCCTTCCTTTTAACCAAACATTTTGTAATACCCTATTCGTTTTCCTGAAAGGAAATTCCGATATAAAATAAACTACTGACACCCACAACTTAAAAAACAAAACCAATCTCCACAATACAATGTCCTAATATAAAGGAAAAATTAATGGAAAGTAATGTATAATAAAATAATATAAATAAAAGTTTTTGATATGTAAATGCTTGGGCATGACTATCTTAGAAGGTAGAGGGCAGTAACCAGATACTGGTACCTTTCTATGTATATAGAAAGAGTCACTGCCAGGCGAGGTGTTCATGCCTATAATCCTAGCACTTGGAAGGCTGAGGCAGGTGGATTGCCTGAGCTCACAGGTTCGAGATCAGCCTGAGCCAGAGCAAGAGCCCCACCTCTAAAAATAGCTGGGCATTGTGGCAGGTGCCTATAGTCCCAGCTGCTTGGGGAGCTGAGGCAAGAGAATTGCTTAAGCCCAGGAGTTTGAGGTTGCTGTGAGCTATGACGCTACAGAACTCTACCAAGTATGACAAAGTGATACTCTATCTCAAAAAATAGAGTCACCACTTCTGGGACACTGGAAAGGCAGCCTTAAATACCGTGAGTTCTGTGTTTACTAGTGACGTTTTTTCAAAAGAGTAAATACATTTTGGGATAGTTCTGCACAATAGCAAGCACAGTCATCCATGAATTTATATGAAAGATTAGATGCCTAAAACTTTCATGTTTAATAAAAAAAAAATGTGAAGTGGAGTTAGGTTCTACACTGGTGTTATTAGTCAGAGTTCTCCAGAGAAATAGAACCCATAGGCTATCTATGTAGAGATACATAAAAGGAAATTTATTATGGGAACTGGCTCACTCCATACGCCATCTGCAAGCAGGAAAAGCAAGAAAGTTAGGGGGGGTAATTGCATCATAGTCCAAAGGCCAGAGAACAAGGGGATTGGATGATATAACTCCCAGGCCAAGGCTGCGAAGGCCTAAGAACCTGGAACCAAGAGCTAGGGTGGATATCCAAGAGCAGGAGAAGACAGATGTTCAAGGTCAAGAACAGAGAGAATTCCCACTTCCTTGACCTCTTTGTTCTCTTCAGGCCCTCAACATGTTGGATGATGCCCGCCCACACTCACCCAGGTTGGGCTTTCTTCACTCAGTTTACTGACTTAAATGTTGACGTTTCCAGAGACACCCTCCCAGACACGCAGAAATAATGTTTGACCCTCCACCTGGGCATTCCTCAGGACAGTCCAGTTGACACATAACATTGAGCATCACAACTGAGATCCTTATAAATACCTACACGATCACATGTTTTGCTCCATGAATATCCAGTGGGGTGGATGGGTGCAGAGGCTCACACCTGTAATCCCAGCACTCTGGGGAGGCAGAGGCAGGTGGATTGCCTGAGCTCAGAAGTTCAAGACCAGCCTGAACAAGAGTGAGACCCCATCTCTATTAAAAACAGAAAAATTAGCCAAGCGTTGTGGTGGGCACCTATAGCCTCAGCTACTTGGGAGGCTGAGGCAAGTGGATTGCTTGAGCCCAGGAGGTTTGAGGTTGCTACGAGCTAGGCTGACACCGGGGCACTGTACCCAGGGGGACAGAGTGAGACTCTGTCAGAAAAACAAAAACAAAAACATCCAATGGGGCACCTAAAAGTCTTACTGCTACTATGCATGTGGCAAGATACCCAGTCCCCTGGTTTCTGATCATATAATGGTAGCATTCTCCATTGATTATGAAACTAAAACGTCCCCTACAGATTTCAAACTCCCCTTGGAGAATCCCTAAGAAGCTCCCCAGCAGGGAGCCAGGCCTTTCTAGGAGTAACAGGTTGGCCCTTCTCTGTTCCCTGTCTCCTCTCTCCTCTGACTCTGCTTGCTCCTCTTCCTTTTAACTCCTTCCCCTCCAGTGCCCCTCTCTGCTCTTTCTTCTTTCCTCTAGAAATAATCAAGTTCTGGTCCTCTTCATTCTGCCTTCCCTTGTGCCTCTGAGTCTTCCCTGGTATCGAAGAATAAGGCCCACATTTCATTCCAGGCTCTTCCATTTATTAGCTGACCTGGACAGATGTGTCTGTGGATTAGGGCTGGTTGTTGATTGCATTGTAGTTGAACAGAGATGTCACAGCCCCCGGACCTGTGTCAGACCTGGAAATGTTCCGAGCCAGCTGTGGCATCAGTTTCTTGAGAGTAAAATTTGTCTTACACTCTGATGGTGGTAGCTTCTGCCTCCAAGTATACACATGGACCGGTGAGACACCTCATAGGCTTCAACAAACGTGTGCTGCTTGACCATTGATTTACAGGAGTGCACTCTATCACAAGTACCAGTTTTGAGATCAACCATGCCATGAACTCTCCTCTCTGAGACCCAGAAGTTTTGTGCCTTTGGGAGAGGGTGCCCGGAATCTCTAAGAGGTTGGCTAGCAGAAAACTTACTCCCCTTGCCTCTAACTACAAGATTAGCCAGGATCCCAGTTATGATGCTTTCTTTGGTTTCTGTCTCTACCACTTGTCCTGTGCCCCTGGTTTTAGTATCTTGTTCTCCTAGATGCCGAGAGAACAAGATACTAAAATGAGGAGTTTCCTTTAGTATCTTTCCTTTTTCACCCCTAGCTTTGTCCTTGGCCTATCTATGCTCCTTGACCTCAAGTTCCAGCTCCAAATTCCTGGCCTTGGTGTCCCCAGATGATTTTTTCTCGCATCCCTCGGCCCTCGCTAGGTTCCATCAAATGGTGTCACAGAAAGCATGCGTGGGGCACCTGTATCTTACACTGGTACATTACCCTCTCAGACTTACCAGTCAGTGAATACAGAAGGTGTCCCATTTAAACAAATGACCAAATCTGTATTGCTCTGGTTCTCACCTTGTCAACCTTTTATAGCAGCCTCCCCTACTTTCCAAACATAGCTTCAGGAAATACCAGGGTAATTAGACATAGTAATACACCAATATTGATCATTATTTCCATTGTGACCCATTGAACTTGGACTTGATAGTTCCTGTTCTTGATGGTTATACACAGTGGTCTCTATGGGTAATACATAGATCTATTGAGGGATTTGTATCCAGAATATATAAAGAATTCTTTTTTTTTTGTAGAGACAGTCTCATTTTATCACCCTCGGTAGAGTGCCACGGCATCACACACCTCACAGCAACCTCCAGCTCCTGGGCTTAGGCGATTCTCTTGCCTCAGCCTCCCAAGTAGCGGGGGCTACAGGCACCCCCCACAACGCCCGGCTATTTTTCTGTTTTGCAGTTCGGCCGAGGCCGGGTTTGAACCCGCCACCTTCGGTATATGGGGCCGGCGCCATACTCGATGAGCCACAGGCGCCGCCCGGGCTCTTCTGATTTTGAAGTCCTATGTGTCTCCTCTCCCCTTTGGATTACAGGACATAAATGGAATATCTGTATGGCAGTTTGTATGAGGCACGTAAAGTATTGTAGGCATTTTTTAATTTTAGGCATTTATCTTAAGGAAATATTTAGAGATATAGCCAAAGATTTATGTTAATGCATTTCAATCAAAATGTTATATGTAATTGTGAAAAAGTATCCAGCAATAGAGGAGTGGTTAACAGTTTTGGCTGGGTGCTGTTTTTTTTTTTTTGTGGCAAAGTCTTGCTCTGTCACCCCAGCCTAGAGAACAGTGGCTCTCACCTATAATCCTAGCTAGCATTGTGGGAAGCTGAGGTGGGAAGATGGCTTGAGGCCAGTAGTTTGAGACCAGCCTGAGCAAGAAAGAGACCCTGTCTCTACAGAAAATAGAAAAATGCTGGGAGTGGTAGCTCATGCCTGTGTTCCTAACACTCCGGGAAGCCTAGGTGGGAGGATCACTTGAGCTCAGGAGTTTGAGACCAGTCTGAGCAAGAGTGAGACCCTCTCTCTACTAAAAATAGAAAAATTAGTTGGGCGGCATTGTGGGCACCTGTAGTCCCAGCTACTCAGGAGGCTGCGGCAGGAGAATCACTTGAAACCAGGAGTTTGAGGTTGCTGATGACATGACATTCTAGCCTGGGCAACAGAGTAAGACTCTCTCTTTAAAAAAAAAAAAAAAAAAAGACCAATCCCCACCCCCCACCCCCACCAAAAAAAAAAAAAAATAGAAAAACTGGCTGGGTGTGGTGGCATACACCTACAATCCCAGCTACTTGGGAAGCTAAGGCAGGAGGTTCACTTGAGCCTAGGAGTTTCAGTTTGCCGTGGGCTATGATGCTGCTGCTGTAGTCTAGCTTGGGTGACAGAGTGAGATTCTATCTTAAAAAAAAACTCTGGGGTGGCGCCTGTGGCTCAGTGAGTAAGGCACCAGCCCCAGCAAACTGCAACAACAACAAAAAGATAGCTGGGCATTGAGGCGGGAGGATGAGGCAAGAGAATTGCCTAAGCCCAAGAGCTGGAGGCTGCTGTGAGCTGTGACACCGCAGCACTCTACCGAGGGCGACAAAGTAAGACTGTGTCTTTAAAAAAAAAAAAAAACCTCTGTCTATATATATGAATTTTAAGTGTCTTTTAAAAAGGTTATTTTTGCCAAAATGTAATGATGGGAAAATGTTCACAAAATAGTAATAAAAAGATGTAAAATCATATTCTGTGTGATGCTAATGTTATAAAACATAAAGAAATCCAGGAAAAATTCAAGAAAGAAAACCAAATGTTATATTTAGGGATTAAGGTGATGATTTTTCCCCTTCAGTATTTGAGATTTTTCTATGGTAAGCAAATATTCCTCTTATAATTAAAAAAGTGTTGTTGGGAGGTGGCGCCTGTGGCTCAGTGAGTAGTGTGTCAGACCCATTTGCCAGAGGTGGCGGGTTCAAACCCAGCCCTGGCCAAAAACTGCAAAAAAAAAAAAAAAGTGTTGGTTACTTTGAGGAAAATGAATTTTAATTTATTGTCGAAGTCTAGTTCAAATGCTACTTCATCTTTAAAGCTTGTCCCAGTCACCGGGGTAGCAGTGATCTGTTGCTTGTTTAAGCTGCCACCAAAAAACCCCTTGATACCTCTCTGGCATCTCAGCCGGGAAGCCTCTTACTGCAGTCCTGGGGCTGGCAGTGTATCAGGCCCGGGCAGACTGGTGCTAACAAGCCCTGGCTGGCCCCACCTTCAGGGACCATCACCTGCCTGGTCTTCCTCCCTGTTCATCTTCTGTCTCCCAGACTTCCAGGACTGCATAGAATTGCAGAGTATCACATGTAATAAGACATTTTTGAATAAATAAAATCCTTATAAGACAAAGGTATAGGGCAGCACTTGTGGCTCAAAAGAGTAGGGCACTGGCCCCATATGCCAGAGGTGGCGAGTTCAAACCCAGCCCCAGGCAAAAAAAAAAAAAAAAAAAAAGACAAAGGTATAATCAAAAGTCCCCTGAGGACATATTCTTGGCCTTTATTTACAAAGATGCCTTTTTTCCTTGATATCAAATGTCATGAGTAGGTTCACATCATTGTGCCACCAGTCTCAGGACTCTTTTCCAGACATGCAGCTTTTTGATTGAATTTTGTTTTGGAAGTCACAAACAGAGCGAAGGAGGTCCAGAGGGTCTAAAAAAAGAGGATTACAGGGCATGGTGGCTCACTCCTATAATCCTGCACTCTGGGAGGCTGAGGTGAGTGGGTCACCTGAGCTCTGGAGTTTGAGACCACCCTGAGCAAGAGTGAGACCCCCATCTCTACTAAAAAGAGAAAAACTAGCCAGGTGTCATGGTGGGTGCCTATCATCCCAGCTACTTGGGAGGCTGAGATAGGAGGATCACTTAAGCCCAAGAGTTTGAGGTTGCCGTGAGCTATTATACCAAGTTACTCTACCCAGGGCAATGGAGTGAGAAAACAAAGAAAAAAGGATTAAGAAAGAAGCAGCTTTTAGAAAAGTAGACCACCGTCTGGCTTATTTGTGTGCAGTCTGTGTTGGTCACACCCTGTTGGTGAAGGGTCAGTGTGTGTGTCTAAGCTAGAACAGCATCATCGTGCTTGGTGCCTAGCCAGGACAAGAGGGCAGGGATTTCTCTGAATTCTGACTTGCATCCAAGCAGTTTGTGTCACTGGGTTTGTACGGGGGCTTTGGTTATGTTGTGGAAGGACAAGTGTTGATTCTGCTCTTTCCTTACCTGCTTGGAGAAAGTAGTCTCCTACATTCTGGGTGGACAGTGAAACTGTTGCTGTCTCAGTTCTGCAGGCAAAATCCTCTTGACCTTGTTTCTTTAAATTCATACATCTCCTGAGCATAGATTTCAGGAAAAGTCGCGCTTTTATCTCCCTTAATGGAGACTTATACAACATGTTACTTTCTATTTAATCTTTATCTTGTGTTTTCTTATGGTTCAGACCTCTTGGGCTGGGCTTGCAGTTGGGTCCCAGTTGTCCTGGATTATTAATGCTGATAAAGCACAGTGACTGTAGGGCAGTTGCTCTCATCAGGAGCTGCTGTGTACCCAGAGGGTGTGCTGGGGCTTGGTGGCACTTGACTCAGACTCTGCATATTTCGCAAGTATGAAATAACTTAACCTGGGGCCTCTGAGTGGCCACTGTGTCTACTGATCACCAAATCCTTGAGTGTAGTCTAGGCAGCAGCAGGTTGTCAGAGGTCAGCGCGGCCTGCTCATTGGAAGGAGTGCCCTCATTCCACCCTCTTGCTGGCATTCTTTCAACAGCTCTTTCTGTCTCGGGGCCCATCTACAGCTCTGTGTTGGTATTTGGCTGTGCAACTCCTAGTGTCCCAGAGGAGTGAATACTTATTTGGACTTCTGAGTCCCCCCGTGATGATAATCTTTTTTTTTTTGGTGGCAGAGTCTTGCTCTGTCACCCCAGCCTGGAGTGCAGTGGCATCATCATAGCTGACTACAACCTCCTGGGCCTAAGAGATCCTCTTGTGGCTCAGCGCCTGTAGCTCAGTGGCTAGGGCACCAGCCACATACACCAGAGCTGGTGGGTTGGAATCCAACCCGGGCCTGCCAAACAACAATGGCAACTACAACCAAAAAACAGCCAGGAGTTGTGGCAAACACCTGTAGTCCCAGCTACTTGGGAGGCTGAGACAAGAGAATCGCTTAAGCCCAAGAGTTTGAGGTTGCTGTGAGCTGTAATGCTACTGCACTCTACCGAGGGTGACAACTTGAGACTCTGCCTCAAAAAAAAAAGGAGAGATCCTCTTGCCTCAGTTTCCTGAATAGCTGGGACTACAAGCACCCACCACAACACCTGGCTGATTTTTCTATTTTTAGTAGAGACGGGGTCTTGATTTTGCTCAGGCTTGCCTCAAACTCCTGGCCTCAAGTGATTCCTGCCTTGACTCTCTCATGCTTGGATTACAAGCATGAGCTCCACACCTGGGCCCATGATGATATTACTTAAAAACTCAGAGTCAAGTCCAGAAGCCTGGTGTGGTTTTTACATTTTTTAATGGTCATAAAGCAGAAAACAAACCCCCCAAAAGCCAAAGAGGAACACGCAGTAAAGACCATGTGTGTCCTGCAAAGTTTACAACATAATATTTACTCTCTGGTCATTTCCAGAAAACTCCAGTCAACAACCTGTTTTCACCCTAAATTGAAAATGTATTCCCAAGAGACTCAGATTATGAATAACATTTTCTTCTTTTGTGTTTCTTCTTTTAGATATTAGATTTCTACGCTGATTTTCTAATGTTTTTCCCCTCTATTCTCCTCTCTCCAAAGAAATACAGCCCCTCGGACCCTGCCTTTGCTTACGCACAGCTGACCCATGATGAGCTGATCCAGTTGGTCCTCAAACAGAAGGAAACAATAAGTAAGAAGGAATTTCAGGTCCGTGAGCTGGAAGACTACATTGACAACCTGCTGGTCAGAGTCATGGAGGAAACCCCCAACATCCTCCGCATTCCGGCTCAGGTCGGCAAGAAAGCAGGAAAGATGTAAATCGCCAGAATAAAACAGAGACATTTTTGTGAGTTTGTTTCCACCTGCTCTTGAGATCAAGGATGATTTGCTCAACAGCCAGCCAACAGGCTCCAAGTCACCATCTCCGTTGCTTGTTATCTGGCCAAAGTCAATTCCACCAGTTGAAGTTAGGTTATTATAATGGATCTTTTACTACTGTACGTTCCCATGGCTTTATGTTTAAATCCCACTGTGCCTTTAACTGGGTTGTAAATATTTTATGCCTACCAAAGATGTGGCCTTCAGAGCTGGTCCTGAGCTGGAGATTCAGATGGCATAGGAGCTATTAACGTATTTGAAGACAGGGTTTTTTTCCTTCTTATTGAGATTTTTTTTTTCAATATGTATCCTCTAGTTGTTAAAGCTTAGGGTAAAATGAGAAAAGGCCCATGCAGGTGGTGCTGTGTTACACATATTTTCTTGGCTTTTGAGTAGCTCAGGTATAGCTTTTGGCTACAGCTGCTAAATTTTGATACCATGTAAACCTACCCAGCTTCTCAAATTTGGGTCTTGTTTTTTGGATGGGAACAGAGGCATTTAGGGAAAGCCTCTCTATTGTGCCTTTCAAATTTTGAACAAGCTGCCTTTCTGAACATCAGCTTCTACTTGGAGCCTTAAATCTGCTCTTTAGATCCACAAGACCATTCTACGGGAGATATAAAAAGTAGAGTACAGGGATTAAGAGGTTGCCTTGACAGGCGACAGGGAGCTCCCAGCACTCACTTTCTTCGGGTGTGGAATGATGGCAGTAGGATTCCTTTGGCCATTTCCTCCTGTGCCTTCTCTTTGCTCCCTGGATTCCATGTTGCTGGGGAGAGACCAACTCCCCAAGACGAAGAAGCCCCTTCGTCGTGAAGGGCACAGGGAGCCAGTCTTGGACCACGAAGGGCTTGAACTGTGTTCATATGTCTGTCCTTTCAATACGTCCTGTCCCTGCCCAAAAGGACACTCAGGTTACTTCTGGGATACTGGGGAAGCTGTAGTGAGGGGCTTAACATAGTTAATAAAATTTAAAAGCCAGTAGAAAACAGAAGTGCTGCAGCAATCCCTTGGTGAACACACTCACAGGCATTTTACCTCCTTGTTACAAAATCATGAAGAGCAACAAACTGATACTTATTTTTTGCATTATTGTATTTTTAAAACCAGAATAATAAACACATACTTTTTAAACTAGGATACTTGACCCTTTCTTAACTAAAAGGACCAGTTCAGATTCTTCAGGTAAATTCATTGTTAGTCACCTAATGTTGGAATTAGGATATTTCTGAATTGCTGATTTTTTTTCTCCTGGTTGTGATAGTATCATGTCAAATCTTGTTGTCTTTGCTAAGGAAGAATATCACAGGCCTGTGGCGGGGGCAGGGATTGAGGAGATAGCGTTTATTAAATTGGGACTTTCTTCTGTGTACGTTTTTGTTAAGTTAAGAAGCAAGATTATTTGGCAGCAGAATCCCTTTTCAGGATTTTGTTTGCTGCAGCATTGGTTATATTGGAGCACTTTAATCTGAAGGATGATACTGTAACTTGATTTATCTAATTAGCTTTTAATTATCTACAGTTATTTTATTTTATTTTATTTTATTCTCTCCTACAATACTGAGGACCACTGTAAGCTTCTCAGATGACTTGTATTTTTGTAGTGCTGTGAAATTTATTTACAGACGTATAAAGAAAACTGTATCTTCACTTGATTCTAAAAATGTACACATGTGTATTTGTTCTGCATTGTTTTGTACTTGATATAAACGCATTGTACTGTGATAACCCAAGTGCGCTGAGGGCAGGTGTGCTTTGAACAGTGTCTATGCCTTTGGAGATCTGGTTCATGAGGATGGTTTGCCTGGGGTATGAAACTCAGTGTGTGAGAGCGACTCTGGGTGAGGAGTGAATTCCTGTGCTCTGAAATGCCACTTGGGAACTCTGGAGAATGAAGGACAATTGACTTCAAGGGTGTGTCTGGGACCACTGGAAACACATTCAGTTTATAGCATTCCTTCCCTGCACAAAGTAGACACCTGGAGGTTGTTCAGGTAACACCTGTTGTCCTTCAGTCCTCAACTTTGTGGGGTGGTGATCTAGAAGCTTTAGATTGCTCTGAGCCTGTAGCAGACGTTGGTGGGTCGGCACACCATGAGCTGCACTGGAAGAGCTGGGTTTGCCTCCCTCAGCTGCAGGGCGCACCTGACTGCTGCCCCGGGAGGGGGCTGTGCTCTGGACAAGTTGGAGCAGTTCCTTCCTTGGCCTTGCCTGGCTGCCTCCAGAAAGAGCAGTTAGGGCTTGAGAGAAGTGTCAGATTAAAGACCAGGGAACTTCAGCTTCCTGGAAAGACATCAACCGTTTGCCCGATTGCTCATCTCTTCTTCTGTGGACCGTGGCTGTGTCCTCCCTCCCTCTTTTACTCCAGGGTGGTAACTTCATCAAGACAGCCACATGGAGGAGGAGGGAAGTCTGCCCTTTGCTGTGCTGCGGGCTGTGGACCCTAAGTGGCAAGGGGGTGTGTGCCAGGCCTGCACCAATGAGGTACATGTGCTTTCCAGCTTTGCTAAGGGTGGGACCTCAGAAAGCAGCCAGGGGGACAGGAGGCCAGTGACACTTAGCCACATACTGTTGAGAGCCACTTTCATGGAAACTGAGGCACCATCTTCCCTCCCTGGGCCCTTTCTCCCAATTACCCATTTTTCTTTTTTTTAGAATGACTCATATTCTTTCAGGGTTGAAAGGTTAATTGCCTCAGATGGAGAACCTAACTCCTAGTGTCCACCGGCCTCCACGCCATGGCTTCTCTGTATGTGAGCCACTAAACTGATTTCCCCTCCTGCCAACTGAAGGATCACCCAGCACTTCTGGAATACAGAATTATTATTTCTGGCTTTGTTACTTTGGGAATTTTGAATTTCTTTGGCTTTTATTTTTAAGAAGTAACCTGAAATTCCTACAACACTAAATAAAATGGTACTACCTTTCAAAGATTTGTGTCAGTACTTTAGTCTAAATGACAATTTCTCCTTTTTGGAAAACCTCTTGGATGGGGGTGGTGACTGGTGTTTCTAATCCTGGGAGGGTCTCTCACTTGGATTCCATCTTGCCTGAGGCCCGGGAACCCCAGAGCCCTTTGTCCTGCAGAGGAGGTGACATCTCAGACCCCTTCTCAAGACAGACCCTTCCTCTTGGCCTGAGGGATCTCAGCCGCTATCAGATAAACACTGTTTGAGCATTCTGCTGCCAGTGCTGAGAGCTGCCACCTTTTCCATTGCAACAGGTGCCTGTGAGCATATAAACAAGGGTCCTTCCTTGATCTCCCCACCACGGGTTCCCAAGAGGAAAGTCTTCACTTGCAGGGCACGCGTTGAATCCAGACTGGCTTCAGCACTGCCCCATCTGGGAGCCAGGGCAAATTAGCTGACCTGTTCCTGAACAGACGGTGTTGGGGCTGTGCAGGAGTCTCCTTCAAAGCTCATCTCACCCACGTCCTGAGCCTAGGGGATTGCCTGTCTCACTGGCATGTCTGTGGTCTGTGCTCCAAGGCCCCAGACCTGTTGGGACAGAGGACATGCTGTTGCTCTAAGAAATAAAAGGCACATTATGGAGACACAGAGGTAGGTGGTGTCCAATGAAGCTCCCAGGTAGAGCTGGGAGCCTCCGTGGTTTTGGTGGAAGAGCCTGGTTACCCCAACTGGGCATTGGTGGTGGGACCACCTATAAAGTGAAGTGTGAAAACAGCTTCTCTCTATAAAACCCATACCTCTCCAGGTTGGATTTTTTTTTTATTTTTTGAGACAGAGTCACTTTGTCACACTTGGTAGAGTGCTGTGGCGTGATAGCTCACAGCAACCTCGCTTGGGCTTAAGTGATTCTCTTGCCTCAGCCTCCCAAGTACCTGGGATTATAGGTACCCACTATAACCCTGGCTATTTTTTGGCAGAAACAGGGTTTCGCCCTTGCTCAGGTGGGTCTCAAATTGTTGAGTTCAAAGGATCCACCAGCCTCAGTCTCCCAGAGGGCTAGGATTACAGGCATGAACCACTGTGCCTCGCCAATAGAAAGCTTTTTAAAAACTGCATGAAAATAAGAGAAAGACAGGGCAGCGCCTGTGGCTCAAAGGAGTGGGGCGCCGGCCCCATATGCCGGAGGTGGTGAGTTCAAACCCAGCACCAGCCAAAAACTGCAAAAAAAAAAAGAATGCTGTCATCAAATTACCCATCTGACCCTGATGGAGTAACTATTTAATCGTAACAGAGGAGCCCTCCAGCTGTAAAAAAGAAAAAAATTTAAGTAAACAAAATATATGAAAAACCTGTTTTCATATGTTGAAAACAGGCAGAGCACACTCTGCTTTCAGAAGATGAGTCCTGTGATTGTTCTGGCTCTTCTGCCTCCAGACTCTTTCTGGGCTGAGCTGGAGCTGAGAGCTCCAGGTGCTGAGACAGCTGGAATGTGAGGGCAGGCCATGGACAGGAGAGAGCAAGGCAGGGAAGAGCTCCCAACATCTGCCTGGCATCTCCCTGCAGGCTCTCCCTGAGGCTCTGGCTGAATCCTGAGCTGTGTTTGGGAGGGTGAGAGCCCAAGAAGCCAGGTGGAGAAAGAAACTATGGGGAACTATATTCCGAACAACCAGATGGGAGACAGTCGAGTTCCAGTCAGTCTGTGTGGACAGGCCTCTTTGAACACCCCCAGAATTCAGTAAGGACTAGAGGAAGCTCAAGCCTTAGGAGAAAGGCTAAAGAGTTGAGGGTACTCTAGACTGACTGTAACTATGCTTAAAAACAAGCCCTGAAAAAAATCTAACCAAACTTGGGCGGTGCCTGTGGCTCAAAGGAGTAGGGCACTGGTCCTATATGCTGGAGGTGGTGGGTTCAAACCCAGCCCCGGCCAAAAACTGCAAAAAAAAAAAAAAAAAAATCTAACCAACCTGCAAACAGACTAACTGCCTACCAGAATAACAACCCGCACTATTAAAGGAAGACAACAAAAGCCACACACCCAACAATGTAACAAGGTTGTGTAATCAAAAATCACAGGAAATCAAAACCACAACATGGGACCACCACATACCCACAAAATGTAAAAGTGTTGGTGACATTGTGGAAAAATTAACTCTCATACATTGCTAGGGAACGTGTAAAATAGTACAACCACTCTGGAGAGGCTTGATAGTTTCTCAAAAAGTTGCATTTACACTAAATGTATAAGCAAGAGGACGCACTTCTAGATATTTACCCAAATGAAATGAAAATCAGTGTACAGAGGGCGGCGCCTGTGGTTCCGGCCCCATCTACCGAGGGTGGCGGGTTCGAACCCGACCCCGGCCAAATTGCAACAAAAAATAGCCAGGCGTTGTGGCAGGCACCTGTAGTCACACCTACTTGGGAGGCTGAGGCAAGAGAATCACTTAAGCCCAGGATTTGGAGGTTGTTGTGAGCTGTGACACCACAGCACTGTACCGAGTGACAAAATGAAACTCTGTCTCAAAAATAATAATAAAATCAGTGTACATTAAGATTCCTCTATTCATAACAGCTGTATTCATAATAGCTAAGAATAAGAAACTCAAATTGTAGTGTGTCTATGGGATCCGTGGGATACTGTACGGCAGCTTAAAATTAGTTCTCACACACCAAAAAAAATTCACTATCAAGCTTAGCAAAAGAGTCAGACACAGAAGAGTGATGGATGATTCCATGTATGTAATAAATACATAAATAAATAAAGCCGGTCTCCCCAATTCTCCAGGAAGAGATTTGGTAAATCCCTCCCATCTCCCGTCTAGAGCCGCGCACAATAAACTTTCTCTGCTGTGAACCCTGCCGTTTCTGGATACTGGCTGTCTCTTGCTCAGCAGGCAGATGAACTCGGCAACATTTGTAACTCGTCCGATACACAGGAGTGAGGCTACATCAGCCTGCCACCTTCTGCCAGGAAAGAGAAATAATGCCAGCAACCGAGAGTCTCCGTGGAAGTTTCACTGAAGATCTCCCAGGGGGACGCACAGGGCCTTGTCCTGAGGACCAAATACGCCTTCCCAAGGGTGCTAGGCGTGCGAAGTAAGTTAGGGTCGGGCTCAGATACTGCAGGGAGAGACTGTAAGGACTTAACCGGGAGGGTGCCCTTAAGGCGAGCACATGACCCTGGAGGCGAACTTGCTTTCTGGAAGCAACTCTAGAGATTCAGAGCATTCGCTGGAAAGCCCCAAGCCGGAACGCTGCCCTGCACTATGAGGGGACCAGGAGATAGTGCCAGGGTGGAGACACTCAGCAGGCGACCCACCTGCAGAACTAGCATCACAGCCGCAGACAGCGGGTTCGCAGGACGCCTGCGCGGCACAGTAGCACCGCCTCCCGGAGCCACGATTGGTGCTGGGGGCGAGGCCCGGAAGCGTCAGGCCAATTGGCGCCCCGGGTGAGCGATCACGTGGCCCTGCAAGGCGTATGCGATTGCGTGGCGCCCGCCCGCGTTCGTATCTTCTGGTTCGGACCGCGCGGCGGGGGCTGGGTTTCCGCCCTTCTCGCGGCTTCCTGTCCGACCCGAGAGTGGTGGCTGCGTTATCTGGCTTCCGTGGGACCCTCGGCGCCTTCGGTCTTCTGGCTCTTCGGGATCTTGTCGCCACTCTGCACGTCCTCCCTGAAAATCTTGAGGCTGAGAAGACATCCTGGCGGGAAATCCCGGTGGCCTTCTCAGAGAAACGGGGGCGGGAGCGCACGGCCCGCAAACGCGCCGGCTTCCGTGCCAGGCGTCTCCCCTGCCCGGGACCACCTTGCAGCGGGGGCTGCCCGGCCGCCGTGGAGACGGGCGAGCGGGCTCTGATGGGTCTGCAAAGCCGGTTTCCCGCTCAGCAACTCGGCTGCCTGAGGGATTGGCGAAGGCTCAGCGGGACGCTCCGCGCACTTCCTAGGGACTGGGACGCGTGCTGGTCCCCTGTCCCCGCGGTGTCAGCTGCCGAGCCCAACCTCGGGTCTGCGGGACAAGACTGAACCCGTCACCTGTGTCGCCCAAAGTCCCTCACGTTGCCCTGGCCTGGGTTCTGTCCTGGGCCTGGAGGGAGGAGGAGACCAACGGTAGACGCCAGCAGTAATGGGGATGCTAGATGTAGTGGCAAAAATGGGGCTGCTAACCCAGAGCTGGCCAGGAATGAAAAATGGGCTCCCTCAAAATCACTTTAGGGAACTAAGGGAATATTAAGATCGTCCCAACTTTTATTCATTCTTGTGAAGTTGGAAGAGGATACCTGAGAAGGGTAAGGTCTAAGAGAACAGGTCTTCTCAAGGAGATACCTGCAGGGTCCTCTCAATGGTGACCCAGCTCTTGGGAATTTGTAAACTTAACTTCCTGGAACTTGGAAATTGCCAAGTCCTGTGAAATCCTGTGGTGCTATAGGGGCTGGAATAGCATCTCCTGCTTGATTCAAACTGGCCAATGAGAAAGGTACCTGTGGGTTGGAACTTGTTGACTGTCATAAAAAGGGAAAGACCAAGCCAGTTGGGGAGCACTGCCATTTGGAATTCTATGCGTAAGCTCCCAGCTGGTGAATAAAGCCCTTCCTCTTATAAACTGGTGTTTGGGTGCTTATTCTCTGGTTGGGCCTCGTCTTCCTGCAACAAAGTGAGTGACATTTATTTGTTACAGACCCAACAGCAAGAAAGAAATGGTTGGTATTTTTCTTAGTAGAGACAAACCAGTCTAGTTTGGCTGCCCACCGCTGCGTCAGAGCCTTTTAAAATGCCTGAAATTCCACATTAGAGATTTTGAGATTAAGTATCCAAAATGGATTAATGGATTTCTAGATCCATTAATAGATGAAATGCATGTCAGCATTTCTGATAGGAGAAGAGGTAAAGCAAAGCACTGGGTTCCTAGAGAGAAGGAAGTGGGGACGTAAAAAGGAATCACCTCCCAGGAGGGAATCTGGAAAGTTCTAAGAAGGGCCACTGGTTCCACGGAGGAAATTATAAAACCTGGTTTCTCCCAACTCACGCTCACCAAGCTGAGTAGGCTGATTTTCTGCCGTTTGTGGGATTCTGTCCCAGAGACAGTGTGAACCTACTGAATGCTTACTGCCACATGTGGCCACATTCACGGGGATGTGAGCCAGGAATCTGTGCTCTCTTCTGGATACAGGTCCCTCTGCGCAGCCATTTTGGTCGGAGAGTAACATTTCAAAAGTAAGCCTCTCCCAAGATTCATCAGAACCATTTCTGTTTCCCCTTCCAGGAAACAAGCAAAACTACACTTAAAATAACAAGAGAGAGCCATTAAGTCAAAGGCAAACAAGTCAATACACCAACTATCTGTGGCTCCAAAGAGTGGAGGAAGAACTGCAAGGTGACATAAGCATTAACCCTTTGGCTGCAGAGTGCTCAGAAACTGTTAGCATACTACTATTTGTTCATTATCCTGAAAGTGGAACATTTGTAACAGTAAGAAATATCTGTCCTTTTCAATGACTTTTTTTTTGAGACACAGCCTCAAGCTATCACCCTGGAAAGAGTGCTATGGCATCACAGCTCACAGCAACCTCCAATTCCTGGGCTCAAGCGAGTCTCCTGCCTCTGCCTCCCAAGTAGCTAGGACTACAGGTGCTGCCACAACGCCCGGCCATTTTTTGGTTGCAGCCGTCATTGTTGTTTGGTAGGCTCAGGCTGGATTCGAACCCGCCAGCTCAGGTCTACGTAGCTGGCGCCTTAGCCTGTTGAGCCACAGTTGCCGAGCCTCAATGACTTTTGTAAAGCTTTCTGTTTGTATTTGCAAAATGAACAACGCAAAGCACCAAACAATCTTGTTTGAATGCCTACAGGCATTTTTGTTTGCAGGCAAAAAGGTTGAATGTTATTGTCAATATGCAAAAACCTCTATTTGGATATGCTCTTGACTGTCTCTTCATCTGGTCAGATTCCTGCTGATTTCAGAGAAAAGCCTGGATACTGCAGAAGGTGTGCTTTGTCTTAATCAGCTGAGAAAGAGATCTGACTTCCCTCAAGCACATTGTTAGGGGCTGAATTATGTCCTAGAAAAAGGGGTAAGTTCAGGAATCAAGAGCTCCTCCATTAAGTTTTGAGAAATGTTAAATCCTCAAAATGAAAGATGTGATCCCAAAGAAATCAAATTAATTTAACTATGAGTTGTACCAGATGCTTGCTCAGGGAGTAACACTAGCTGATCAGAATGATTCAGGGAAGGGAGAGTAAATTACTCTATCACAACAGCATGTGGCCTTCTTGATCCCTCAGTAAAGACATGAAGGAGCTGTGCATCTGAGGAATCACAGCCTTCAACTACATGGAGGGCCAATGCACCAGAACTCCCTCAGGACCTTAGTATGTCCCTCTCCTGTCCCTATCCCAGGAGCAGCGCACTTAGCAGGTGCTCTCCTTGAGTCAGTACATGAGCATCCACAGCTAGGGTAGCAGCAAAGCGAGTTCCTTAATGCAGCCACCTCATGTTCCACTGCATCCCCACCTGTTATCAGCTCTTAGCCTGGTATTTGCGCCAGACTTAAGTGGTCACAACAGGGATCGAGGCACAAGTTGCCAAGACACAGAAAGTAACAAGACTTTATATTTTCACAGCACTTTGCAGTCTACAAAGCACTTTCCTATAATTTCCTTTAAGAATATTATAGGCTTAGTGGTTAGGGAACCGGCCACATACACCAAGGTAGGTGGGTTCAAACCCGGCCCAGGCCTACGAAACAACAATGACAACTGCAACAACAACAAAAAATAGCCAGCCATTGTGGTGGGCACCTGTGGTCTCAGCTACTTGGGAGGCTGAGACAAGAGAATGGCCTAAGCCCAAAAAAGTTTGAGGCTGCTGTGAGCTGTGATGCCACAGCACTCTACCAAGGGCTACATAGTGAGACTTTGTCTCAAAAAAAAAAAAAAGTATTATAACCCCAGGTTAGCAACCCTGAAGTACATTATTAGGGGCTGAATTATGTCCTCCCAAAATTCAGATGTTGAATTCCTAACGTCCAGGACCTGAAAATGTGACTATTAGGATATCTTTTTTTTTTTTTTTAATAGGAAGTTCATACTTTATTTCTCCAGAGACATATTTCATTTTGGATGAAAGTTAAAGGCCTACTTGCACACCAAAGCCAGGTCCTTTGGCAGGTTCAGTTAAAGAGGTAAGACCTCCAGCTGGCTCACAGGAGAAGTGCCTACTCCTTGGCCCAGGTTTTGGAATTTTGTCAGCCTTGAGTTCATCAATAATATCATCAATATCCTTAAGCATCAGATCTTCATAATAGCTGTCATTTATTTGAACCCTTGGTGCTTTTACACAGGCCCATAGACATTCCACCTCTATAAAAGGGAAAAGTTTCTCAGTTACAGTCTTCCCAACCTTTATTCCAAGCTTTTTCTGAATTGCTTCCAGTATTGGAAGCATGCAAGGGGTAGTAGTGCAGACCTGATTATGATACTTTCCATTCAATGGCTTTCAATTATACATTGTATAAAAAGTTGCTACTTTGTATACTCTCATTGGAGGTACTTATAAAACTTCTGCAACCTTATTCATTGCAGAGATGGGCAACCACCCATGCCACCTTTGAGTTAAATCCAGGACTGGAAGCACAGCTGCTGCTTTATGCCCTTCTGGATAGTTTTTTACAATTGCCTCTATCCTCTTATAGTTTTCTGGTGTGAAATCAAATGTATCTGGGTTATTCTCAGGAGTATCTTGGTGCACAAATAAAGCTCCTCCAGCTCCATTTTGCACAGCGGTCTTATGCAAATTCCTCATATGTCTTCCCCACTGGGCATGGAAGCCAGCCGCCCGGACTGGACCGCAGCAGAGAAGAATATGGCTAGCCAGACAGCTCACTGTCCTGTTAGGAAATCTTTAGAGATAAATGAGGTCATATAGGTGTACCCTAATTCAATATGATGGGTGTCCTTATAAGGAAAGACTAAGACACAGACACAGAGAAGACCATATGACACAGACGGAAGACAGCCATCCGTAAGCCAAGGAAAGCGTCCTCAAGAGAAACCAGCCCCAACTCCCTGATCTCAGTCTTCTAGCCTCCAGAACCAGAAGAGAATAGCTTAATGTTCTTCCCCATACTGTGGTATGTCCCGGCAACCCTAGAAAACTTAGTACTACCCACAGGCAACCATCAGGCAGCAGAATTAAACCTCAATTAGTGACTGCAAACGATGCTTCCCCCCCAGGCAGGATGCCCCTCTACATGAACTGGAAAAACGCACCTCTTGTTCAAGAAACATTTTGCTGCTGTCTGTCAGAAAAGGAACCTACCCAGAACGACTCTACTTGGGACGGTGTCGCTGGAGCTGCTCGGTGCATGGCATGCACCACTAGATGTGGTGGCCTGGAGTAGAAAGCACAAGTACACCCTGTGCAGAGGAGTGCGCAGGCCACTGATCAGGCTGAGGCTCCCCAAGCTCCAGCCAGCAGTGTCCACTAAGAACATGGGCTCAGAACCTGAGTCCCACAGATGTCAGGGCAGCAAACCTCCCTCTGACATCTTCAGCAGTATCCGTAAGGCATAATCACAATGGGGCTGTGTGCACTTGGGATGGCAGGCAGCCCCTGCTCCCCGCTTCTGTTTTTAATATTACTGGTACTTTGAAATCTACACATAATGTAATTGGATTAGGCATCCTCTTTGCCTAAGCAATCTGAGGTTTTGATTTAATGCTGATCTTGGTCATCTGGTCCAAATACTATGTGTCATACTGCAATTAGGTTGCCTAAAATTATTTCTTTTCAAAAGAATGATTTTGAAGCAAGACCAACACACTAAGGGGGTGACAGGGAGTGGTTATAGTTCATATGGCCATTGTCTTAATATCATCCTTCTGGTCACACAAAAATTTGTCACACCTTGTATTTTATCAAGTGGTTAAAATAAGACTCAAGGCCAGGCACGGTGGCTGATGCCTGTAATCCCAGCACATTGGGAGGCCGAGGTGGGCGGATTGCCTGAGTTCACAAGTTCGAGACCAGCCTGAGCTAGAGCAAGACTCCATCTCTAAAAATAGCCGGGCATTTCAGCAGGTGCCTGTAGTCCCAGCTGCTTGGGAGGCTGAGGCAAGAGAATCACTTGAGCTCAAGAGTCAGAGGTTACTGTGAGCTATGCCACAGTGCCATGGCAACAAAGTGAGACTCTGTCTCAAAATTTGCCAGTGGCTCAGTGGGTAGAGCGCTGGCCCCATATACCGAGGGTGACGGGTTCAAACCCGGCCCCTGCCAAACTGCAACAAAAAATAGCCGAGCTTTGTGGAGGGTGCCTGTAGTCCTAGCTACTTGGCAAGACTCAAAAGGAGTTTGGGGAAATGCAACTCTTTCTATATGTATCCTTTGAAGAAAAAACATAGTTCTTTAAAACGCAATTTTTCTAACAGGAGGAAAGAAAAAAGATCATATAAAACAGGATTGTGGAAATAAGACAGAGAGAAGGTCTATAAGGCTCATGACAGAGCTGTTTGTACGTACTAGAAAACAGATAAGCAGTAAGCAGGTGTACAGTGAAAGCCTGTGGGGTGGAGTTCAGGACCATTCTGCTAGGACCTAGCTCTCTCTGAGAAGACAAATTTCCATGGACCCTGCTGAGCAGGCCTGTCTCCCTCTTGGCAAGACCCCAACCCCAGTAGGAGCTGCCCTGGGCTGCACAAGCCCATTGGGATCTGGGTGCCAGGAAATGTTGATCTGGGTCCGTGTCATCAGAAGAAATCCTTTCCTGAAGGGATGGGCTTGAACTAGCTTTGAAGAATTGGATGTCGATGGGGAAGGGGAAGTCTGAGAGGGCCAAACCTCAAGAGGCACATGAGAACCGTGGTGTCAGGGACATGACCAGCTGGAGTTTCCCCACAGTTAGCTGCTCTTCCATGGACAGGGTAAAAGCATACAGTCCACATCCTGCTGTGCCCACCTACGCTCAACAGGCACTTGGGCATTGCTCAGACTCGTTCAGAGCATTAATTTACGTTTCATGCTTTGTGAGCAGGTTCCACGGAGAGGGGCAGAAAGGAGCTTCAAGGTCCTATCAGCTGGTCTCTTAGAGAGCTTTTCTATCACTCACTCACTCGAGCACTTCCCACGTGCCAGGATGGCTGCGGGTGTGGAGAAGACGGTAATGAGCAGGACTGGTAATGAGCAGGACTGCTGGGGAGCCTTCCCTTGGGGCTCACATTTCAGAAGGGGCCTGGGGATGGACACAGGCACTTGAGCCAGAGGGCGATGAGTGCTTTGAGGAAAAGTGAAGCAGGGGAAAGAGCCACCTAGCTTTTTTTATTGTTGTTTTGTTTTGTTTTTAAGACTTTTATTTATTTACTTTTTGTTTTTGTTGTTGCAGTTTGGCTGGGGCGGGTTCGAACCCACCACCCTCGGTATATGGGGCCAGCGCCCTACTCACTGAGCCACAGGCGCCGCCCGAGCCACCTGTTTTGATGAGGGAATCAACAGACAACTGAGAAGACAAAGTCTGAGCCAGAGGGAGGGGCTGCTGGGCACGACTCACCTCTTAGCTCTCATGGCGTCACTGGTGAATCTCGGCCGGATCCAAATGGGGTTCTGTTTATCCTTTGCCATCTGTAATAAAAGTAACAGCAGACCCACTGCCACAAGAAACCATTCCAGATGTTTGCTCCCATTTGCAAAAGTTTAAGGCTCAGCCGCCTAGCTCTGCTTTCTACACCATAAGCATTTATCAGCTGTTCCCCGAACTGGACTGGGCAATCTCCAAAGATAGATGTAGACACTTGGTGACCTCCTTCTGTATCAGCTGTCAAGACATCAGACTTCTGAGAACATGCACGTTCCAGAGCATGCTGAACACGCCGTACTTCCCAGATCCTCCCCAGGCCTCCCCGCTCCATATTAGGCTGTGCAGGCACACAGACACATGTGCAGTCCGCAGCACGGGTTGGGTGTTGCTATCTTTGGAAACAGCACACGTCTTCTGAGTCAGTCCCATAGAGAGTCATGTCCACCTGTGATTCTCTTTGGACAGAGCGTTCGCCTTTTAAAGGCACCCACATGGCCCTGCCAATCAAGCTAAAGGAATTCAGACAAGTCACTTGGGAGCTCTGAGGATGATACGCCCCACTGAGGGACTGCAGAGCTAGGTTCACAGCTCTGCTTCCCTTGCTTCAATGTTGCAGGAGTGGTTTCTGAAACATTGGTGGGCTGGAAAACAACTAGGTATGTATTGAAAACGCACATCACTCCATCCTGCATCCCAAAGACTTGAGTGCGCAGGCAATATAAAGAGGACACTGGAATTCTACGATGTATGGGCCTCGGAGAGCTTCAGATGCTGGTGGGCAAAACTCACTTTGAGAAACTAACTGTTTTAAAAGTGTTTTACAGCCAAAAACTAAGTGTTGGAGGCAAGTTTTTTTTGTTGTTGTTGTTTGAGACAGAGCCACAAGCTGTCACCCTGGGTAGAGTGCCATGGCATCACAGCTCCAACTCCTAAGCTCAAGCGATTCTCCTGCCTCAGCCTCCCACGTAGCTGGGACTACAGGCGCCTGCCACAACGCCCGGCTATTTTTTGGTTGTTTGGCAGACCCGGGCATTTGAACCTGCCGGCTTAGGTGTATGTGGCAGGTGCCTTAACCGCTTGAGCCACAGGTGCCGAGCCTGCTGTTGTGTTTTGAGACAGTTTCACTTTGTCACCCTCAGTAGCGTGCCATGACATCATAGCTTGCAGCAACCTCAAACTCGGGCTCGAGGAATCCTCTTGCCTCAGTCTCCCCAGTAGCTGGGACTACAAGTGCCCACCACAATACCTGGCTAGTTTTTCTATTTTAGTAGAGATTGGGTCTCGCTCTTGCTCAGGCTGGTCCGAACTCCTGACCAGCAATCCAGCCATCTCTGCCACCCAGAGTGCTAGGATTAAAGGTGTGAGCCACCTCGCTGGCTCTGGAGACACATTTTTTGAGAATTCTGGCAGCAAGCAGACAATTGTGAAGAACACACAATGGCTTCCTTTTAAAGCCATTAGCTAGGGTGGAGGTCTAGAAGCAGAAGTGCTAGCGGGGGGGGGGGGGGGTGAAGTTCCAGGCATCCCTGGGGTTCCCAGGCTCTCCCGCCAAGTTTCACCATCCCTTTTGCAGTTCTGTCGGTGGGTGGGCTTTTAAAAATCTGGTTTCCAGTATGCGC
>CAUYON010007062.1:0-13430 GCA_963573935.1 Arctocebus calabarensis
GAAGGAAGGAAGGAAGGAAGGAAGGAAGGAAGGAAGGAAGGAAGGAAGAAAGAAAGAAAGAAAGAAAGAAAGAAAGAAAGAAAGAAAGAAAGAAAGAAAGAAAGAAAGAAAGAAAGAAAGAAAGAAAGAAAGAAAGAAAGATAGAAAGAGTCCGGTCACTTCACACTTCAAAATATTTCAACAGCCCACACCAAGAATAGAGCCTGTACTTAGAGTTTTCCTATCATGTCTGACCTCCTGAAAGCTCTGGGGATTTGTAAATACTGCTCCTACTACAAGAAATATGCTCCCTGGTCTGTCTCCTTCAGCCAGTAGCCACTTCACAGCAGGTGCTTCTTTCTCCATGATGCCTCCTTGGAACCCCCAGATGTAACATGGGTGCCCTTTCAAGCCCCCACTGTCGGATGCTAACAGCAGAGTGTGCCAGCTGGGACTGCAGTTTCTATTGATCTGCTTCCCTTCCACACTAGACTATGAGGACCTTGATAAAAGTATCTAGGTCCAGCAAGCCTCAGTGTCTCCACTGTCTGTCATAGTGCATGACACCCATTAAGAATACAATAACTATTTGTTGGAAAAAATGTATTTATTGTAAATAAGGCAAGGAAAAGGAAGACTGGGAATCTCCATGGTCGGAAAACTACAAGTCAGGTGCTTTTCTGCTTCTGGGTCTGTATAACCTTCAATTATGGAAAACCACACATACAACACTAATAGGGTTCTGCGTTGTGATGCAGGGTAGAACTAGTTAAATTTCATTCCAGTCACAAGGTACACCCAGTGGGTTTTTCCAAGGTTCTTTATCCCTCTAGTTGCTCTGAAGAACACAAACCTACCATTTCCATCTTCCTACCTATGATGGAAAAACCTCTCTTGGTGAATCAAAGGCTGCTTAGAGCAACTGATTATAGAGGATCAGTTTTCTCTACCATTGTCTGGAAATAGGTACATCAGAGTAGAGATAAATCAAATGTTTTCTGTATCATCCACATTTGCCCAGCATACAGGTGACCCAAAAGAATGTTGAAAACTCATTTTAACGTTCACCCGTGAGATCTTAACAAATGCCATGGCCATAAAATGGCTCGGACAAAGCACCATCTGATGAGTTCAGCAACTGACACAGTGTGTGCTTCAGAAATTTACAGAGTGAAGCCTTTGCAGAGTAGATCACCAAATCTACACTACTGTTAGTATTCTTGTAGATTATAAACAATAAATTTATTTACATTTTTATCCCCCAAATCAACTTAAGGATGTAAAAGAATATAGAGAATTTTTAACAGGCACCCATGTGTCCTTTTTCTAGATTTAACCCCTTTTAATATTTTACATTATTTAACTCAAGTTCTTACATGCATACATGGACATACACAGAGCACAAGACATGTGGAGTTCAGCACTTTGGCCAACGGCTTTATCGCATCCCTACCCTACCTCCTCCGTAATTCTGTCTGACAGCAGGAGCTTCTATCTTGTTGTTGCTTTTAAACTTACGCTACATATTGTTACAGAGCATAAACGGCTCGCATTCTATCATGCTGTACTCATCTGCCTGCACTGTCTTGCTTCTTTCTCCCTTTACCTTCTCTCCTCTCCAACTGCCAGTTTGTTTCTGAAAGCAAATATATTCCAAGGCTCAGTAGTCCCATGCCATGGCAGTTGGACTTTTGGTTTCAATCCACTTTCTTCCTCCTCAGAGACATCAGAATACTACACCAGCCCAATAATCTTAGGAAAATATCTATCCCTCCCTTGATCGTTGGTCCATCCTCTGACAAGTAACAATAATCCCGGCCAATAAAGTGAAAGTTGTGTTAGACCTTTACTTCCTCCAACACAAAAGGAGCATCATAGGTTGAAAGTAAAATATGAATAGGAACCACAATCTCTGAAGCCCTATCGACCTCCCAGAATTCTACTAACTGTAGAATTTCAGTCACTTCATCTACTTTCCCGACCTCTTTCTTCAAAAAAACACCTATTTATTAGTTAAAGTAGCTATAATTTTTATATTCTTTCCATAATTTGTTGAGCACAAATTGTCAACATTAGCAACATTTTCTACTGAAATGTATTGAGGATAAGAAAACTTTTTATGAGTTAAGAAGTTCTTTAGCAAAGTATCCAGAGAGCCTACAAATAATCCAAAACATTTTTCTCGTGGCAAAATACTTGGGAGGTTGCCTTGAACGAGGCCCCCTCCTGAGTGTCCATGCCACATGGTACAGAACTCACAGTCAAAAAATATCCATCCAGGCATTATTGCTGTTATAGTTGTGGTTGTCTTTGTAATCAGCGAAGACCAGGCAAGAGTCAAGAAAAACATTCACTCACAGTAATGCCATGTCATGGGATCAGCAAATATGCCTATCTTCTGATGCTCAGCCCCGTTTTCATTGATGCACAAGTCAGCAGCACTGCATTGTATGTGATCAGATACCAGACCCAATTGGAGTGTGGGACTCTGGTGTTTATCACACCCTGGTTCCTGTCTCCTCCGACCCTAACCAATGTCATCTTTTCTCTTCTCTCTCTACTTCCACACTCCACTTAGATGTTTTGTTTTTAAAACATGCTCAACTCTTCCATAAATATTCAACAAGAAGGAATACCAATGATCAGTGGAAATTAATACATTCTTAGAATTAGAATCACAGAATTCCAAATCTAGGAGAAGACTCTCTGGTTTTACTAATGAAACCGAATTTCACATGTCCAGGTCACAAGATCCATTAGCAGTAGTACCAGGGCTAACATGTAGTCCTTCCTTCTCCATTTCCTGTCCCTTTTCAATGGACTTGGCTTTCTTAGAAAGTTGTCAGGGGCCCACTAGTCATAGCTTCTTCCTTCCAACCTTTGCAGCAGCAGGTAATAACTCCTAAGTCACGGAGCTAACTCCATGATCAATTTTTCACGCTCCCCTAAGCGTTCCAAAACCTCCTCCCCCAAATCTATTGATACATTAAAATCCCTGTTTACTATCTCACCTGTGGATTCAAATTGTTAAGGTGCTCATCTTTTTTACATACCAAAATTCACTGCAGCTGAGATTTTAGGGAAACGGGTCAGATGGGCTCCCTCCATTACCTGCTAAATGGTAATTTATCATGAAGCTCATGAAACTTGATGTCCGAGGCCTCACTTTCACCCTCTTTGCAGCCCTATATTTAAATATATACTCCTATATTTCTTAATGGGTTCTTCAAATAATATAACTTTCATCCCACCCCCCCTTGGATCTGCCTTGTTTAAGCTGTATGAATTTGGGGACATCCCCCTTGCTAACACCAGACTTTTTAGTATTAAACTCAGGATAATAATCCTTACTTTGTAGTGTGTTTGTGCAAATTAACTCTTCTAGTCCATCTGGTTACTTATTATAGCACTTGACATCTAGTTCTCAATGAACTTGTTATTGTTATTACTGACACCTTAGCCTTGCCTGGGAGACAGTAAATGAGAGCTGAAAGTATTTGAGAGCTATAACCAAAATTAATTAGGGAAACAATGAGAGGCAAAGGTCTGGAAACTAAGAAAAAGGCCTCGAAATTCCCTTTGTGTATATGCATTAGCATTAAAAAGCATATTCCAGAAGGAAAGACCAGGCTGGTGTATCATTCCCTTTTAGATACCATTGGACAGAGCTGTCTATGCATCCCCGTTGGATCTACCTATTTAAGAGTGTTTATCAATCCATTCAGGCAATGAATCAGTTCCATTTTATTGGACTGCACTCTTCACTCTTTTGTAGACTCCACAGAATCTTAAGTTGTGGCTTTCCATCTCTGGGGCAGGGTGGGGTGATTTTAGGGAGACTGAATTTCCCAGCACTGGTTCCCTCCACTAACCATACAACCTCCTCGCTTTCCTTGCCCATCATGAGGTTATGATAATGGACAAAAGAGAGAGCTGCCTTGCACATTTGCAAAGAAAGAAATTGAGGAGGAGACCAGGTTATTTATTTTTGCAGAGAAGAGAACAGGAGACAAAAGCTTCTTTAGCTCCTGCGGCAGCAGCTGGCTGGCCATGTTATCGATTATTGTGTTCTTCCATTAGTCCATTTGCATTCACAGGCATGAGAGGCAAGCAGCAGAGACATCTCTCAGTTGTATGTTTCTATAATGTCCCGCCATCCTTCACCCCTTCTGTGGTTTTTCTCTGCGTTTAGAAAGTCACTGAGAAATGTTAATGGTCTGGGGGAAAACTAGCGATTGGGGAATGACGGATGGGCCAGGAGCAGAATGAGGGTGTGCAGCTAATGATTTCCTACAAGTGATGATTAAACATCATTCCTCCATCTCTCAGCACCTAATTCTCCCCAAGGCTGATTTATGGAAGACACCCTAACATCCAGTCACTGCAGTTTTATTAGCCAGGAACGATTTACCAGTGAGAGGTAGTCTGCCCTGCTTCTTATTTTCTCCCAGCCCAAGAAGAAAGAAATGATAAAACATAAAGAACAACCGGGGCCTCATTCTCTTAATACTAAAAAGACAAAATAGCATAATACAAAGACCACTAAAGAGGTAGGTAATCATCAGTGGGATAAAATTTATGATGGCAAAGTCATTACTCCATAGAAGTCATTACCTTGTCCCAGACATAAGAGAAGGTTCCTACAGTTCCTATAAATGGAAGCCTGCTGCTGCTATTTCCGTCAGTCTAAAAATAACTGTACACCTCATCTTTCCAAATGTCAGAGTCCCTGTCTTGACTCTGCTGTAGGAAAGTTTATCAGGTTACCTTAAGTACCCAGAAATAATGTGGGAGTGTTTGTAATTGTAAAAAAAAAAATGATTACAGTAACTCCTTCCATTGTTGGCAAAGAAAAATTAGAATCATGTGAAAATCATTGAGAAGAATATGGAATCATAATGATGTTTTCTTTCCCCTGAAGAATCTACTTGCCTGTTTCCTGTTAAAGATTTTAATGTCCTGCAATTTTCCATATCCAGGTTTTCAATGAATATCTAGATGTCATCTCAACTCAACTCATGACCTTCTAACCTGGGTTATCTCAATAAGAGTTAAGAAATTGATTCTGTGGTGAGGGGAAGGAGAGAAAAGCCAAAGAAAGCCAATCAACCATTATTAAATTTTAGATAATTTGGTAATATGTTTTAATCCCTTAATTATATAATAGCTATATTTATTGGACATTTACTTGATTCCTAGCACCATGCTATGCCTTTTGCATGGATTGTCTCATTTAATCCTTATTAGCTTTATGTAGAAGTTGCTATTATTATTTTTGTTACAAGTGAGGAAGCAAAATTAGATAGCAACCAAATAATTAGCACAAGATCACATCCCTACAAAGCAGTATGTTACCTCAAGAAGTCAGATGCTAAAACCTGGGTTTATAATCACTATAGTATATTAATTCTCTAAATATTTTCTCATTTAACATTTACCTTCTACAGGCCAACTAACTTTAATAAACATAAATTAATCCCATAATATTTTGCAGTTCTGAACTAAACTTTAATCCTGCCACATTTTGGATTACGTATAGAGTTTTGAAATGATCTGGATATGAATAGAGCATTCCATATTAAGAAGACAAAATTCAAAATGACTTTGACTCACAGACATCTAGATCAAACTGGATCATATTTTCTACCCCCATGAGGCATTAGTTTAAATTGTAACAGAAGTGGGTCCCTGGCGCCTGGATCAGAAAAGTTCAAATAGCAATTGAGTCACTCAGAGATTTCACTCAAACTTTCAACAGCTGCCATTATGCACCTAAGTGGTTTACAAAAGCAGATTTAGTTCCTATCATTATGAAGTTTATAAGCCCATGAATGAGACAGACAATCAATTAATCAAAACACTAAATGTAAACAACTATTTACATGGTCCCATACAGGGTACTGTACTGTGGGTGAAATATTCCAGGGGCTAGAAAGTGTTTTCCTGAAACAGCAGCTTTTGATCAAGATGAAAATGAGTAGGTACTCAGTGAAGGGGTAGTAAGAGGTTTGCAGGCAAAGATATTCTGCAAAGTAGTATCTTCCTGTAGTGGCAGGAAGCTTCGAGTGTCTGAGAAAAGAATGGACAGCCCCTGGAGGTGGGCACATGTACCAAAGAGTGTTATGGTATCACATGAGGTGAGGGGATGTACAAGGGAGTAGACCGTGGTGGCCTTTGAAGGCTGTAGCAGAGGTTTGGATTTTACCCTCGGAGAATTAGAAAGCCATAGGGATAACAGAATAAATACACGGATGGTACTTCAGAAGCCCTGATGACTGTTTGTCTTGGCAGTTCTCCATAGTTTAAGTAAAGAGGAAGAATTGCTAATCCTACCTCAGAGATGGGACCACAAAAACCTTCACGAAGTGGAATGAAGTACCCAGAATCAGTTGACTTGCATTTTAAGATCAAAGTGATGAAGAGAATCTGGGGTTTCTAAAATTCAAATACTCATTTATTTCTTGCTAGACTATGGTAAAAGTACAAAGAGGCATCCATGGTAGAAGCATTGTGGTCGGAGAATGGAAACTTCAAGTTCAGTATAGAGAGGCATAACGGGCCTGCCATGAGGACAGCCAGAAGAGGCGAAAGGGAGAGCCCGACCAACTGGAAGGACACGGCCAAGGCAATTTTTCGGAATTGAGGAAATGACTGATGAAAGGGTAGAGTGACAAGGTGGTTTGTCATTTAAACTAAAGCTTTTCTTTTCAGTGTTCCAAGGGCACTCCAGAGTTATGTGAATCACGGACAAGTCACTTCATATGTGCATCACGGACAAGTCACTTCACCCGGCCAAGCCATGGCTTTCTCCTCTGTAAAATCAGAGAGCATCAAAAGTCATGGCAACAGAAAGAACTTTTCACTTCAGCAGTTGCTCAGTTAAAAATTAGGTCACTCCTCTAGTTCATACGAGGATATTCAAGTTGATAGCTAAAAAAGAAAGCCATTTTGTCTGTGTGGGAACTAAAGTGCCAATCCTGCCCACCCATCCCACCCATGGGAGTGCTGTGAGGTTGAAAGGGGAGGATGTGGAAGGACATTAGGTCCTCTCTGCCTGCTTGGATTCAGCAAAAACAGCAACATCAAGCTTACGCAAGAAATATGCAAGCTTCAGAAGCCAACATCGTAAGTTAAATCATGAATAAACTTACCTACATACCCAGAGATGATATAAATTTAGAAATGCAGGGCAAATCTTATACTAGTTATAAATAAATTCTCTACCTAATGAAGTTTCTAAAACCCAGTACATGGCATTCTCTGGGAAGCTGCTCTTACAAATTACTTGCTAGTGGAATGAGGAAAGGATTGGGAGGACAGAGATATGTTTACTGGATTCCCACCTCCTCAGCACATCTCAGACCAAACTATAGCTGGAGGGAGCTATTGGAACTGACAATATTCTTACTTAAAACCCTTAAGTGGCTTCCAGTTACTCTCCTGAACAAATCTAAACTCTTTAGCTTTATTTATAAGTGGGCTCTGTCTACTTTTCCGGGCTTGACAACTCCTGTCTTCTGTCTCCCTTTCACCATCTGGCCAGGCAGAACTGCCCTCCTGTAACGTACCTTGGGATCAGACAACTTGGGTTTCACATACGCTTCACCCTCTGCCTTGCCCAGGGCTTCCTTGTGGGTGCTTCTCCCTGGACCCCTACACCTCCCTCTCTTACCTTCAACTTCTCATCCTTACATCTCCACTTGCCGTAGGGAATCCTCCCTGGTTCCCTTATTCTAAGACAAATTTTTTCCATACCTGCCCATAGAACCCCAGGCCTTCTCGTAACAGCTCTGGCAGGAAAGCGTACCTGCCATCAGCTGGTAGCCAGGGGCTGTGCTTTCCTTCCTAAATGATGTGTGCCCTATGCTAGCATATAGTTAATTCCTTCAGAAACCCATGCATGAATAAATGGACTCTAGGAGAACAATTTAAAATTTTCAGAGCAGGGAGGCACCTGTAGCTCAAGGAGTATTGCGCCGGTCCCACATACCGGGGATGGAGGGTTCAAGCCCAGCCCTGGCCAAAAAATAAAAAATAATTTTCAGAACAAACTTTGCCCAGAGCTTGGGAATATGATGAGGAAAAGTGGCTTACATGGTCTTGTTTTGTTTTTCTGTTTTCTTTTTTAAATGGGAGCTCTATTGGAACATCTTTTTTTCTTTTTTTGGCAGTTTTTATTTTTCTTTGGCTGGGGCTGGGTTTGAACCCATCAACTCTGCATATAGGGCCAGTGCCCTACTCCTTTGGCCACAGGCACAGCCCTGGAACATCTTTTTGTATGGACTTTGCGTATCTTAGCATGTTTGTCCAGCCTGGTCCTGGCATTAGATGCCAGTATTACCATGCCCCCTCCAATCATCATCGCGAGCTATCATGGACCCTGCCACCATTTCTGTGTTTCTGATGCTCCTGGGGAGTGTGTGCTGCACCCAACTGAGAGGCAATGTGGGGCATCCGAGGCATCTGGGCTTTTGCCTAAATGGTTGGGGGAAAGCTCCTGGGTGACTTCTTCCACTGTCGCTTTAATGGACGGCCCCTTAGGGGGTTCAATGCTGGGAAACAAATCCAGGTGTGTAGGATCTGATGGTTTGCCCTGCCCGAGCCTCACTCCCCCTCATTATGGGAAAAGCAAGTAGTTCTTTGCTCGAGGACATCAGTAAACACAGTGAAAAGCTGGCTTATCCCAGAGTCAGTTAAGCAGTTGCTAGGAGGAGAAAAGCATGAAAAGCAAAGCACTCAAAGTCTGCTTTGGGTTTTGTTTGTTTGTTTGTTGAGACAGAGTCTCACTATATCACCCTCCGTAGAGTGCGGTAACCTCTAACTCTTTGGCTTGAGCGATTCTCTTGCCTCAGCCTCCAAGTAGCTGGGACTACAGGTGCCCGCCACAATGCCTGGCTGTGTTTTCGTCGCAGTTTCCATTGTTCTTTAGCAGGCCAGGGCCGGGTTTGAATCTACCTGCCTTGGTGTATGTGGCCAGCGCCTTAACCACTGAGTGACAGTCGCCGTCACCAAGGTCTACTTTGAACAGGAATAGTTAGGCATGAACGCACTCGGAGGAACAGAGGAACAGGATTGAGACTCGCCCCACTCACAGCAGTAAGAAAAGGGGCCTAGTAAGCCTGGAGGCACACCGAGGGCGGTCCGGCAGGGAAGAATCCCCGAAGGAGGATTCTGAGGCCAATCTAGAAGGAGAAGTGCTTTGTCTCTTAAAATATGAACAAATTCTTAAGTAAAGGCATGGGTGCCCATTGCTCCCTAGACAGGACAGGCAACTTGTTTTCTTCTGAACTGCCGACTTTTTCTCTATATCTGACCCACCCCAAACCCCACAGAGAAGGCCTGCCCTCTCACCGACTCTCAGCGCTCCCGGTCTCTCTGCCACTCTCAGCCATAACATAGGGTGGAATTTCCCAAATTTTCCATTCTGTAGTGATTCAACGTTTTCATTTTAATTTTGAACAGGGACGGGATGAACTGGATTCTTCTACGTATCCTGCCCAGGCAGCCAAAATATTAGGGCATTTATACCCCCCTTTTATTTGCCTTCCTCTATCTTGCTCCCTCCCTTCCTCATTTCTTTTTTGTCTTTTCCATGGAGCAGACACCAGCCTGGAAGTCCATCATATTGTGGAAACATTTTCTCCATTTGCTGTCTCTTGCTCAGACTCCTGTAAGGACGAAGCGACTTCCCCCTGCCATCATTTTGCATGGAAAGGTTTCTGATGCCATCAGACCCCCTGCCACACATCCCCCCTCACTCCTTTTGGCTAATGAGGCTCCAAATGTGCTTCAGGGAAGAAAATGAAATCTAAAAGCTGGAAGAAGAAAGGAAGGAACTAAGAAAGAAGGGAAGGGAGGTGGGGGGAAGGAGCATGAGGTAAAGGACAGATGGGTTTCCTCTCCAGCTTGGCAGTGCATGCAAGCTAAAAGGTCAGCACTGCTGAAAGGGGAATGCAAAGGATAAAAGGGGGGGGAACAGAAGAACCACTTTATGCAGAGATTCTGTGTCATCAGCAGCAATAAAGCTGCATAGCCACAAGTGACATCAAAATGGAAGATGTCACTGAGGAGAGGCCAGGGTGATGCTTTCATAATGTAAGGAGCACCTGGGCACTTGGAAGGGGCACACAAGTCAAAATTCTGCAGGAAGCGCTGCTAGGGAGCCACGGACTCATGAGAACTTTGGACCCAAGAATAGGCACAGCCGAGAGGAAGTATGCTCTCTTTTCTTGCCCACAACTGCACCTGTGCACAACTCCTTCCATCCCTGAAAGCTGCAAGGGAAAGGGAAAAACCCAGGCGTCAGAACCCACCTGGCGACAGCACCATTAACCAAACAGCACTGTTTGGGCATCACTTATTTTCCTTGGTACCCTGGGGCTTAAAAATCATGTCAATCATGGAATCCGCCTTCTAGAATGAAATCGTGCAATCTAGCTGAGAAAGCAAGACATACAGACATGAAAAGATACATGGTGACTCTCATTAAGCCTTTTGTTCCCCAAACTTGGAGTCAGCACAAAGCTCTTTTAAATATGAATGTTCCCTTAAATCTGTTGACTGCATTTCTAAAATAACAGTGTTTAAATCTATACAAACATGAAACACGATATTATTTTTAGAGCTCTTAATACTACAAAACTAATGAAATTTAAATCAAACATTATAATTTAGTGTGATGGGTGTTGTTGTTTGGCTGAAACGAAGTCCTTAATGCAGTTTTCACAATTTAGGTTTCCCCTGTGTTGAACCGAGCAGCAGTAGTCATGGCATAACGTGATTGGTAAGATGCTCAACGTGATTTCAGTATGAGCTCGTCGCTTAGGGCACAGGAGGTGTGGAAGAACAACACACAATCATTGCTCTCAAGGTGCTTATGCCTGGCTCTAGGGGGCAAGTGGCCCTGACAAGTGGGAACCAGGGCAACCTGCATCTAAGCCGTGGACAGAGGTCCCGTGCTCAGTCTTCTGACATCCAGAGTTTAACATGGGCAGGTGTTTTAGGGTGGTCAAAGGGTCATGGCTCCTTTCTCTCTTTAGACCCACATACAATTTTCAGTTAGAAAGACAACCTTGATTCCTGCACTAGGCTACTCTTTTGTGACCCTAAGGAAGTTTGCTGAAAATGAAACTCCTTGGAACAGATATGAAAATTTATCTAGAGCCTCAGCATTGTCAACATCCTTGGCAATACAGCCAGAATGGAGGCCTGAATCTGGGGCTACCTGGGCCAAATGGGGACCTCGTAACACACTAATATGTATAGTGTATTATCAACATAGCATAGACACACATTCTCTAGGTGCATTCAGTTTCTGTTCTGAACAGAATAATAGAGAGCAGTAACAAATTTACAGAACAAAATGATTTTAAAAGGAGAGAGTTGTATTGGAGGAGCAAATAGGATGGTCTCTTATAAAAAGTGACTTGGTTTTGGAAGAACTGAAAAAGAAATGCAGTAGGAGAGAAAGTAAAATAGATGGATGAGTTATTCTGTATTTAGGACATTTTATATGTGAATATTGCAATATTCTGGTTCATTAATTTAGCAGCTTGACTGTTGCTCATCTAATCATGTCCTTGATTTTTAGTTCAAAAAGTGCACTCACTAAACAAATGGCCAATTATAAACACTCCTCTCATGAACAACAAACAACAAAAGGGTTTTGGCCACAGAGGGTTTGTTTCTTCTTTTCCTCTTTCTCCTCAAATATGGTCACAAATGCATTTATGCACTGGAAGGTGAGATAGGGCTGTCATTTTTAATGTCTATTAAATTTAAAAAAAATAGAGATAACAGTAAGGAAGGTATTGGGAACCTGAAAATGTGGGAGAAAGTGGGAAATAAATAGGGTTGAGCTCTTGCCCTCTCCCCAGAGTTTGGGGTCCTGTATGATGGGACAGTAAGGGGAGAATCTGCCTACTTCTCCATCACCATATCGTTTGAATTTTAACATGACTTGGGGAAGTGGCTAGAAATGCCTTTTGTACCATATATAAGATGAATGACCTTGTCCCCCAAATCTGTGTGAATTAAGACAAATTTCAGAAACACATCTGTTTTTCTTCAACACACAGCATACCACAAACCCACAGACTTCAAATTCTGTTTCTAATAAGACTGGAAAAATGAATGAGCAGAAAACTCAGAAAATTGGGATAGATAAGGTGAAGGATGTGTCGGGAGCAGAGTTCTGAGCTAAAAAATCACTGCCTCCCAGTCTGAGAACTTCATTTAGCCTTCTGGTCTCCATCCTGTCAACACAGCACGTTAACAGATGAGTGGTGGTTCTAGAACATCCGCCTATGGTACATTAGCAACTAAGATGGGCCCTTGGGACAGGCCTGCGATTTACAGAATGGCATAAGGTGAAAGTTAATTTATTCCATATATAGAACAAACTGAACCAAGGTAATAAAATGCTGCCTAGCCAAGATCATTACGGAAAAACCTAGATTAATAGGTGACGGGAGTGTTGTGAATAGACTATCAAGACTTAATGATTAAATGAGCATCTCTAAAATTCCAGGACCTGCGATTAAAACGTTTTTCTTCTCCTAAAGGGTTTTACCATTGTCTATGAAATCCTATATGTAGTATATTCTTAGGATGTGTTTATAAATGAATGAATAAGCCCTATCATGTCTTAAGGCAACATTTCAAGAAATACTCATACAATCAACAAGCAAAAATGTGCAATCTCACTTATAAAAGATATTTAAGAAAAAAATTAAGTAAAAATATGTGATAACACCCTTCACCTGTCAGATCAACAGACATTCCATAGGCAGCATTGCTGGGGAGGCTGCAGGAAGGAGTCTGCTCCCACTGTGATCTCTGTGATTTAGAGGGTAATGTAGCAAAATGGAAAATGCGGATACACCTTGCCAGCAATCCCAGTACTTGATATATATTTTAAGGTTATATTAGAAGGAGAATGCCAATGAATGCTCCTGCCAGCATTTTTTAAAAAACAAATAACAACTTCAAACTGTAAATACAACTGGAATACAAAACAAACAAAGGCACATCACTGCAGAGAGGAGGGGGCTTGTTAAATAAATCATGGTCTGGCCACAGACAAAATACTACACAATTGTTAATAGTAAAATCAAAAGGTAATTCTGCACCTGTGGGCAAAGAAAAATTAGCAGGACATGTTGTTCAATGAATAATAAAATGTTAATTAACCTGATGTGATCATTACATATTATATATGGGTATCAAAATACTATGAACCCCATAAATAGGTACACTTTTTAAATGTCAATTAAAAAATTTTAAGGAGAAAAATATACAAAACAACACATATGATATGATTCCTTTTTGTAGTAATAATAATTATATAGGCACACAGTCTATAATAAATATGTTTATTATGATGTGATTTTTGGTCTTCAGGATATATACCCAATAAAGGAATTATAGGATTGAATGGCAGATCTATTTTT